>JBBPBX010042032.1:0-11552 GCA_038048925.1 Garcialebias charrua | reverse complement strand
TACATACATACAGGTAGTCCCCGACTTACGAGCGAGTTCCGTACCTACGGGCCGTTCGTAAGTCGAAAATTCGTAAGTGGGATCACAAAAGATAATAATAATAATTATATAAATAAATAGATGTACAGTACTGTACAGTTACCTAGCAGTTAGCCTACCCTAACACAGTTTTTAAAGATGAAGGAATGAGTTCAATTGTCTCCCTTTCACATAAAGGGAGCTAGCTCCCTTTATGTGAATGGTGCCTGCTAGGGAGGAGGGAGACAATTCAACTCACTCCTTAACTATGTTAGGATAGGCTACGTGCTTGGTAACTGTACAGTACTGTACATTTATTTATTTATTTATTATTAAAACAATAAAAAAATATATTTTTACTGTATTTTTATTTTAATATTTTATAAATAAATAGATGTACTGTACTGTACAGTCACCAAGCACTTAGCCTATCCTAACACAGTTTTTAAAGATGAAGGAATGAGTTGAATTGTCTCCCTTTCACATAAAGGGAGCTAGTTCCCTTTATTGAATGGTGCCTGCTAGGGAGCAGGGAGACAATTCAACTCACCTCTTAACTGTGTTAGGATAGGCTAAGTGCTTGGTAACTGTACAGTACTGTACATTTATTTATTCATTATTTAATTTTTTATTTTTTTTCTTTAATGAGATGCATATTCGTTAGTCCGGAACCTCGTATGTTGATGCGCTCGTAAGTCGAGGTCTACCTGTACACCAGTATATATATTCCGGCTGCTCCCTTATTCAGGGGTTACCACAGCAAACGAATACTTGGTAATTGTTTTTATACAAGATGTCCTTCTGATGCAACCCCAGACCACCAATCTACCACAGCCCTCTATGTGGAGCAGAGAGCTGACAACTAGGGTGGCAGGGAGAGCAGATGGTGGGGGTTGAAGAGCCTTGCTCAAGGGGCCGTGTGGGGCAAATGAGGGTGGAGGCAGGTGTGGGGTGCTTCACCTTTCCCACCCATATTTTGTTGTTGTCTGTCCAGTCCAGGGGTGTACTGTATAGTCCTAGGGGTCTTGCTCCTACAGTTTTCTCCACCAGATGTTGCACTTGGAGATACACCTGCAGATCCTCACACTGATGAGCAGCAGGTGTATAAAAGGCCATTGACGACGACACCACTCTAACGCCGGTGCATTGTCTGCCTGGTGGTAGCATGTTCCTGGACCTTCAATGTATTCTATAGAGATTTGCTTATTCAAACTCCTCGCTCCTATGCCTCAAAGAATCTGCTGAGCTCCTTCGGCACCCTGGACCCTCCTGTGTTCTCTGAGTACTTCATTTGTTCCCTCCTTGCCTTCCCCACTTGCTGAAGTTATTCCTTGGCCATCCTGAAACCTCACTGGACTGACCTTGGAACCTTGAACTCTCATGCCCTGAGTTTACCACTTCCTCCTCAAGTACGGTAAGCTGACTATTTCACCTGTAAGTAAACACTGTTAAAACTGTTCCTGGTGTTGTGGTTGCTCTTACGGTTCACAACTATTCTGGGTCCTTAGTAAATCATTACAAGGCGATCAAATTGACGACCTTCTGATCACAGGCTCACCTTCTATAACCTCTGCACATATATAACTGTTGCCTCTCAGCCAGAAGGTTGCGTGATCAAATCCTGGCTGGGGGCCTTTCTGGATGGAGTTTGCATGTTCTCTCCATGGATGCATGGGCTTCCTCCGGGTACTCCAGTTTCCTCCCACAGACCAAAAACATGCATGTTAGACTGATTAGTAACTAAACTGTCTCTAGGTGAGAGAGAGAGAGAATGGTTGTTTGTCTCATTTGTCTCAATGTGTCCGTGTGATGGATTGAAAACCTGTCCAGGGTGTCCCAATGCCTTTCACACAGTTACTGCTGGATATTGAAATGGAAAAGGAAAAAGCGGGTAAAGATGATGGCTGGATGGATGGATGGATGGATGGATGACTGAATGCCTTGGCTTGTGGAGAGGAAGAATGTTCAGAAAAAATGAGAGGAAGGACAAAATACAGTCAAATAGAATTGTATTGCTTATAAACTACTTTAGAAAAAACATTTCTTAACAAATGATTGCTCCAGAACTCAAATGGTACCAAAGGAAGAAATGACAGGAAAGGGTATTCATTGCCCCAGATCAATAAACATTACACATATGTATGCATTAACATTTATGTGAAGTAGTTGTGTTTATCAGTGTTTTTGGACAAAGAGACAGAAGATCACTGGAATTTCAACAATCTACGAATTGTATCATTTTCTTCTTTTATCGACTTTCCCCTTGTCAGGGGTTACAACAACGAGTCATCCTCCTTCTCCATCTCTGTCCTGTACGTATTCTGTCCTCACTCCAACTACCTCCATGTCCTCTCTAACTGCATCCATATATCTCCTCTTTGTCTTTTTTCCTGGCAGCTGCATTTCTAACATCCTTCTACCAATATACCCACTGTCTCTCCTCTGGACATGTCCAAACCATCTCAGTCTGGCCTCCCTAACTTTATCTCCTAGTTGTTCAACATTCATTCAACCTTTATTTAGTCAGGTAAATCTTTTGAACCTCATGGGCTCATTTACGAAAGCGACCTGCTAAAACTAAAGAACAATGAACAGCAGTGGTAGAATTTCCTTAAACAATAAACAAACAAACAATAAACAATAGAAAACAAAAGAGAGAAAAAAACAAAAAAAGAAAAGTAATTTTTTTTTTTTAACAAAGTATCAAAAAACTAGCAAAACATTATAAGGTAGACGTATAAAATCAAAGACAGGAACAAATCTGCATTGGTTTTTGCCAGGATTCCAACAGATTCTGAAAACCATTTAGAGAAGTCAAGGTCGAGAGCTTCAGATCTTTTTGTAAGATATTCCATGAAGCAGGAGCGGAGTAGGAGAAGGCCCTTTTTCCAAGTTCAGTCCTCACTGACGGAACACTGCAGGTAATCATGTCCTGAGAGCGCACACTGTAGCTGCACTCACGCAAAGACATGTAGGAGGAGATGTATGAGGGCAGCAGACCAAGAAGTGATTTAAAGATGAAAATGTACCAGTGGAAGAGTCTGCGTGAGGTTAATGATGTCCAGTTAACCAGTGAATACAGGGTGCAGTGGTGGGTACGATAATCACAACCAGTTATGAATCTTAGTGCACCATGATAGACAACATCCAACATCCGCAGGGTGCTTGTAGGAGCATTCATGTAGAGAATGTCACCGTAATCAATGGAGGGAAGGAAAGTCACAGACACAAGGCGTTTCCTAACATTCAGTGATAGACATGATCTGTTTCTGAAAAAGAAACCCAGTTTAACTTTCAGTTTCTTCACTAGGTTTTCCACGTGGAGTTTAAAAGAGAGATGTGAATCGATCAGGATACCCAGATATTTATAGGAATCAACAAACTCAATAGGGACACCATTTGAAGATAAAATCAGAGGAGGATCTGCTGGAACCGCCTTCCTATTTGAAAAAAACATCCCTTTTGTTTTATCAGCATTTAGGACAAGTTTGAGACGGAACAAATCTGACTGGATGATGTCAAAAGCAGATTGCAGTAACTGGAAAGCCTTAGCAACTGTTTTAGCTCGGCAGTAAACAACTGTATCATCAGCATAGAAATGTAAGGATGCATCAGGGATGCAGTGACCTACATTAGCTATGTAGATTGTAAAGAGAGTGGGTCCTAAAACTGAGCCTTGTGGTACACCATTTTTAACTGTTAAATAGCTGGAAGAAGTACCGTTATGTTGAACACATTGCCTCCGATTGGAAAGATAGTTAGAAAACCAACCGATGGTGTGATCAGAGAAACCGATTTCTGAGAGCTTATGACACAGGATGTTATGATCCACAGTGTCAAAAGCTTTAGACAGGTCTAAGAAAAGTGCAGCACAATAGTCCTTAGCATCCAATGCTTCAACAACATCATTCAGAACCTTCAGAGAAGCAGTTGTTGTGCTGTGTTTTTTCCTGAAACCAGATTGATGAAGAGGTAAGATGTTAAATGAGTCCAGATAATTTTTGATCTGAGAGTTTATCAGTTTTTCTTGAACCTTGGCTAAGATGCAGAGTTTAGAGATCGGTCGATAATTGTTCAGTGAGGTGGGGTCACCTCCCTTCAGCAAAGGAAGAACAAAGGCTGTTTTCCAAGCATCCGGAATGGTGTTTTGGCTTATGGACAGATTAAAGATGTGGGTCACAGGGACTGTGATGATATGAGCAGCCAGCCTTAAGAAATAAGGTGGAAGTTCATCTGGACCTGCAGATTTTTTAGGATCAAGATCATTTAACAGTTTATTTACCTCACTGACTGAGAACGGAGAAAAAGAGAAGGTGTGATTAACAGATGGTTGACTTGTAGGAGGGATTTGATTTGTAGAAGTTTGATTATTAGATAAAGTGGCTGATTTTCCGTTTGTAACTGTGTCAAATAATGAACTAGAAGCAACAAAATGTTTATTGAAACAGTTCAGGATCTCGTGCTTATTTGACACAGGAACAGAGTCAACAAGAAATTGTGATGGGAGGTCAGATGATTGGGGGATGCCTGAGAGAGATTTAATGGTTTTCCAGAATTGCTGTGCTATACCTCTGATTATCTCATTCCTGATCTTATCCATCCTTGTCACTCCTAGGAGAACCTCAGCATCTTCATTTCTGCTACTTCCAGTTCTGTCTCCTGCCTTTTTGTCCATGTCTCTGTCTCCAGACCATACAACATAGCTGATCTCACCACTGTCTTGTAAACTTTTCCTTTGACCTTTGCTGACACCTTTTTGTCACACATCACTTCTGAAACTTTTCTCCATCCACTCCATCCTGCCCGGACTCTCTTTTTCACCTCTTTACCACATTTCCCATTTTCCTGGATAGTGGACCCCAAGTACTTGAAGTCCTGTACCTTTGTGACCTCTGCTCCTTGTAGCCTCACTGTTCCACCAGCCTCCCTCTCATTCAAACACATGTACACTGTCTTACTACAGCTGACTTTCATTCCTCTTATTTCAAGTGCAGTAAAGTGAAGAAAATGAAAGAGAAGAAGAGTGGAGGTCATAGAAACTGTGGACCAGGAAGTGGGAAAGATTAGGGAGGGTGACGTCTGGAAAGCTCTAAAAAGAATGAAGAAGGGGAAGGAAGTAGGACCTGATGACATACCAGTGGAGGTTTTGAAATGTCAAGGAGATATACCAACGTTCATGCTCATTAATCCAGGTAGAAATCCAGCAATGTTCAGTCAGGTCATCTGGAGGGTTTCTTTTGTTGCTGAGATGTTTTGTCCTTCATCCAAAGGACTTCTTCAATCTGAGGAGCCACCAAACCAAACTGAATCCCACAAACAGCTCACTCCCAGAGTGGAAAAAAATCTGGGAGAGATGGCAGTGAGGTTTATGATTCAAATATTCAATGGTAAATTTGAAGATGAGAAAATGCCTGAGGAAAGGAGAAGAAGTGTGCTGGTGCCCATTTTTACAAACAAGGGTGATGTACAGAGTTGTAGCAACTACAGGGGAATTAAGTTGATGAGCCACACAATGAAGATCTGAGAGAGAGTTGTGGAAGGAAGGCTTAGACAAGAGGTGACTATCTGTGAGCAACAGTATGGTTTCATGCCAAGAAAGAGCACCACAGATGCATCTTTGATTTGAGAATACTGATGGAGAAGAACAGAGAGGGTCAGAAAGAACTCCATTGTGGATTTAGAAAAAGCATATGACAGGGTGCTGAGGGAGGAGGTGTGGTATTACATGAGGAAATCTGGAGTGGTAGAGAAGTATGTTAGACTGGTACAGGACATGTATGAGGACAGCAGGACAGTGGTGAGATGTGCTTTAGGAGTGACAGATAGCTTCAAGGTGGAGGTAGGAGTGCAACAAGGATCGGCTCTGAGCCCCTTCTTGTTTGCTCTGGTGATGGACCGACTAACAGATGAGGTCAGGCAGGAATCCCCATGGACTATGATGTTTGCAGATGACATTGTGATATGTGGTGAGAACAGGGAACAGGTGGAAGAGAACTTGGAGAGGTGGAGGTATGCACTTGAAAGAAGAGGAATGAAAGTCAGCCGTAGTAAGACAGAGTACATGTGTGTGAATGAGAGGGAGGAGGTGGAACAGTGAGGCTACAAGGAGCAGAGGTCACAAAGGTGCAGGACTTCAAGTACTTGGGGTCCACTGTCCAGGAAAATGGGGAATGTGGTAAAGAGGTGAAGAAGAGAGTCCAGGCAGGATGGAGTGGATGGAGAAAAGTTTCAGGAGTGATTTGTGACAAAAAGGTGTCAGCAAAGGTCAAAGGAAAAGTTTACAAGACAGTGGTGAGACCAGCTATGTTGTATGGTCTGGAGACAGAGACATGGACAAAAAGACAGGAGAAAGAACTGGAAGTGGCAGAAATGAAGATGTTGAGGTTCTCCTTAGGAGTGACAAGGATGGATAAGATCAGGAATGAGATCATCAGAGGTACAGCACATGTTGAACAACTGGGAGATAAAGTTAGGGAGGCCAGACTGAGATGGTTTGGACATGTCCAGAGGAGGGACAGTGGGTATATTGGTAGAAGGATGTTAGAAATGCAGCTGCCAGGAAAAAGACAAAGAGGAGATATATGGATGCAGTTAGAGAGGACATGGAGGTAGTTGGAGTGAGGACAGAGGATGCAGAGGACAGATGTGACATTTTGCAGTGTTTATTCTTATTATTTATTTATTCATGAGTCTGACAGCCTCAGGGTAGAAGCTGTTCCTCAGTCTAGTGGTTCTACATTTGATGCTCCTCAACCTCCGTCCTGAGGGGAGTGGGCAAAGAGTGAGTGTGCTGGGTGAGTGAGGTCTTTCATGATGCAGGTGGCTCTTTTCCTGCATCTGGAGGTGTAAATGTCTGTGATGGTGGGGAGACTGACTCCCACAGACTTCTGTGCAGCCTTCACCACTCTTTGTAGAGCTTTCCTCTCTGCAACTGTGCAGCCTCCATGCCACACGTTGATGCTGGAGCACAGGACGCTCTCCACTGCACACCTGTAGAACGAGGTGAGGACTGAGCTTCTCAGACCGGCTCGTCTCAGCCGTCTGAGGAAGTAGAGTCTCTGATGACCTTTCTTGATCAGGCTGGTGGTGTTATTGCTCCAGCTGAGGTTATCATTCATGTGTACACCCAGGTATTTGTAGCTGGAGACCACCTCCACCGCAGATCCACCTATATACAGTGGGGTGTGGGTGTGTTTGTTCCTTCTGAAGTCCACAATCATCTCCTTCGTCTTCTTCACATTCATGTGAAGGTTATTCTCTTTGCACGTCTCAAAGGACCTGTCCTGGAGCAGGAACACTGCAGCACTGGCCAAGAAGGCTCACCAGCGCCTCTACTTTCTCCGCAAGCTGAAAAGGGCTGGAGCTTCAACCTCCATCATGTGCACCTTCTACAGAGGTGCCATAGAAAGTGTCCTGACCAGCTGCATCACGGTGTGGTTTGGTGCATGTACTGCATCCTGCCGCAAGAGCCTCCAGCGCATCGTGAGAGCAGCTGAGAAGATCGTCGGCACCTCCTTGCCCTCACTGCAGGACTTACACAGCAAACGCCTCACTCGGAAAGCCCACTGCATGGCAGGTGATCCCACACACCCACTACACAGCTGCTTCAGACTGCTGCCATCAGGGAGGAGACTGAGGAGTCTCCAGGCTCGAACCAGCAGACTGAGAGACAGCTCTGTTCATCAGGCAGTCAGAATGCTAAACACTCTGCCTGCTCTGCCTCCCCTCCCATTTGAACTGCCTTAACACAAAAAACTTTCTCACACATTACCACACAACACAAAGTTTTTAACACTGGACTCTGTGTCATCAAACGGGTTATTCACTAAACTCTCGGTCATGTGCTCATTCAGTTTGCACTACTTCTCATATTTGCACTAATGTTTGTATTACATTACTGCCTATAGTCATACTACTGTTTACATTCACTGTTTACATTTATTAATACGGTTTACATTTATTACTACTGCTTTACATTTATTACTACTGTTTACATTTACACTACTTTTATCTACACTACTGCAGATACATATACAGCATTCTCTGACTAGCCTTATCTAAGGATGCCAAATGTGCCTTATGTGCCTCACTGCATATGCCACTTTGCCTCTATACCAACATCAACTACCTCATACATATACTGTGTACATTAACTTATATGCTGCTGTGCCACTCTTTGCAAATGTCAATGCTAGAACCTTCAGTTTATTTTATAGATATACTTTTTATACTTTTTATACTACTATGCAAAAACTCAGGACAGTATTACACTTTTATTATTTCATTTTATGCTTATGTTCATTGGGTGTTTGGTGTTTTAGGGGTGTTTGGTGTTTCAGTGTTGGTGTAAATTTTCATACTTTTATACTATTATGAAAAAACTCAGGACAGTGTTACACTTTTTTACTATTTTATGCTTATGTTTATTAAATGTTTTAGTGTTTAGTGTTTAGATGGTTACTGTTGCACCGAGGGACTGAGAGAAACGCAATTTCGGTCCTGTGTATGTCCTGTATATGTTGCAGTTCTGACAATAAAGTTGACTTTGACTTTGAGAAGAAGAAGAAATAAGAGTATTTATGTCTTCCAAATGTTATTCAAACAATTAATATGTAAACATGAACATTTGTATATTTAGGACAAACTTTATGCTTGTTATTTTATTAATCGTTCCCTAGAATCAATTTGAATTACTTGTTTTTATTAAATTAATCTATGGAATATTCTTTAAAATTGTCAAATACTTACAGTGCACTGTGAGTACAAAACACATGTAACATATATTCGGATGCATGCTCAATAATCCAGGTAGAAAAATCTAAAAAAGTGAAGTCAGGTCCTCTGGATGGGTTCAAAAAACAAACAAAAAAGTTGCATTGGAAGACGAAACGTTTCTACAATTTTTTGTTGTTGTTTTTATGATCACGTGCAAAGGACCAGACATCACTTGAGATGTAACATTTGTACGGTACCTATTTTGTTTACAAAATATCTAGCCCTAAAAGGCCTAATTTTGTTGTGTTGATGTGCACATACAGTACACTATCATCTGTTAAACATGAGATGACGACCCAGTCAGACATGCATGCAAAACTCTGCACCTCCACCATACATCACACAGGAGCCAAAAAGACACCCCACCCCCACTCCCAGTCCCGAAACATCCTACGCTAAAACACAACTGAAGCCCAACGATAGCCCAGGCATTCGCTCTTTGCACCCAATAAAACATGAACATGAAAGAAAGCTGCCAGATCCACAGTAGCACGAGACACATCAGGTAAAGACAAGAAAAAACTCCACGCCTCGGTGAACAACAAGGAGCCGCAGGAGCAACATGAGCCAACTTGCAGAAGATCAGAAGACAACCCAAAGGTCAAAGCATGCTGTTAAGTGAAGGTGGGTGATGTTTGTGGGTTTACAATGAATTGTTTAGATGTTAGTAAGTAAGAAACTGTCCTTGTTAAAAATTTCAAACCCTGATTGCTTTAAAACAGAATTTTGTTGTTTTGCTAATATTTGTGCGCTGATCAACTGAATCAAAAGAACAGACTGTGAAATAGACCTTTTACCAGTTGACGTCATCGCGCATGCGCACTCGCATTTTTCCAGAATTTTCCGGAAGCACGGGTACGTTGTCGTTACTGGCAACGGTCGCGATGGAGAAATAAGACTTTTATTGTGTTTATAATTGTTCCAGGCAACTTCAACGAGTAAAAGAAGAAGGTGAGACTTGTTCGTTTTACAACGTCCCTCTGGGAAAGTCGAGTAGAGCGACTAAAAGAAGGAAGATGTGGAGCAAACCAGTACCACCGCCGGCCGGTACAGGCAGGATTTCACCCCGGCACGAAGCATCAACGTGTGTGCGTTTTTTATCTGGCATGGACATTAATGATCCAAGCTCCGTGGATTACGTTCCTACATTACATCTTGGATATGGGAAACAGACAGGGCGGAGAACGATCTCCCGCAGCGGAATGCTACTGGACAGCTGCTAAGCTAGCAGCAGCTAGCTAGTTCGACGAGACCGCGTTGTTCTTCGGTCTCCGCTGCGTGTGTGGGGTTTCTGCCTGTTTCGACCTGCGACATGCAAGGAGATTCTTCCTTCGGCCCCACTGAAGAGCAGGTGAGTGGAATGTCAAAACGTTTGATAAGCCAACCGTTAACCGAATCTTCTAAAATCATTAAGCTACCAGTAAATGCATGATTTTTTGAGCCGGGACTTAGTGGCTCCTGGCTGGGTGAAGGTTCAGGCAGCCCCGCCGCGCGCACGGTTCATCTGTAGCCAAAAAAGCAACCCTGTCTAAGACAATGTGTATGGGCGTGCGGTTTCCTCCTCTCGTGTCCGCGGCACAATGTTCAGGCATTTTGACCAGCGGCATTTTGACCAGCGGTTGTTCACTATTTTAAGAAAACAAGCTTCTAAATTACAACTCGCTATCATTACGAAGCTCCTCGACCCCTTGCTTAGCCCCTGCATCCGGTTAGGGCTTTTTGCCGTCCAATCAGAACGCTCGTTTCAGGCGAGCTTTGCGTGATGACGTCAACTGGTAAAAGGTCTATTGTGGGCATGGTTTCTTAAAGTGACACAATATTTTAGGTTTACATGACCTCGGTTTTGCATTTATGTTTAACTTTACATTATAAACATACTAAGTCCCAGATGCACAATTATATTGAAGTGTGTTATTTTGAGCCTATTATAACATTTATTTTATTATTCTGTTATTGATTATTTTGTTCTATCTCTCAATTTACCGATCGATCTACGTTCCCACCCTCATCTATGGTCATGAGCTTTGGGTTATGACCGAAAGAACAAGATCTCGGATACAAGCGGCTGAAATGAGTTTTCTCCGCAGGGTGGCTGGACTCTCCCTTAGAGATAGGGTGAGAAGCTCAGTCATCCGGGAGGGACTCGGAGTAGAGCCGCTGCTTCTCCACATCGAGAGGAGCCAGTTGAGGTGGCTCGGGCATCTGGTTAGGATGCCTCCTGGACGCCTCCCTGGTGAGGTGTTCCGGGCATGTCCCACCGGGAGGAGACCCAGAGGAAGACCCAGGACGCGCTGGAGGGACTATGTTTCTCGGCTGGCCTGGGAACGCCTTGGGATTCCCCCGGAGGAGCTGCTCCAAGTGGCTGGGGAGAGGGAAGTCTGGGCCTCCCTACTTAGGCTGCTACCCCCGCGACCCGACCCCGGATAAGCGGAAGAAGATGGATGGATGGATGGATGGATGATTATTTTGTTCGTCTATAATTCTTGTGCTATAACATTTTAATGTAATATTTATCCTCTGTGTGGAGCAGAGAGCTGCTGTCTAGGGTGCCTGGGGGAGCAGATGGTGGGGGTTAAGGGCCTTGTTCAAGGGCCCAGGGTGGAGTAAATGAGGGTGGCGGCAGGTGTGGGTGATTCACCTTTAATTCAGTTCAGTTCAGTTTATTTATAAAGTGCCAAGTCACAACTAGGGATGCACCGATCCGATACCAGTATCGGTATCGCTCCCGATACCAGTATCGGTATCGCTCCCGATACCAG
>JBBPBX010042031.1:0-28586 GCA_038048925.1 Garcialebias charrua | reverse complement strand
CAATACAATTCACATGTACACAAAAACAATTGACCAGGGGTCTGCAACCTGCGGCTCAGGGTCCCTATGCAGTGGCTCTTTCAAGCTTTGACCAAAACTGAATTTTATTGGTTCTTATAACTGGAAGGGTTAGTTTTAGCAGTTTTCCTACATTACAAGGAGTTAAACATACTTTCACTTTATACTTTATTTCTTTGAAGTAGGATACTTAATTTTTCTAGTAAAAAAAAAAAATCACATAGGCCTGCATAGTTTGTTTTAGTTTTTAGAAACTGGGCAAAACTATATTAATTTTTCCTTCTTTACAAGAATCTTGTCTTTTATTTTATCTTAAAATGTAAAAATATCAGTAAATGTTAAGAAATCATTAGACATTTTTAGTTTTATAAATCATTCCTGCTGGCCAGAAAAATGTCCTCTAACAAACTTAAAGTGGTCCGTGGGCCACCAGTTGAGAATCCCAGTTGCAGCAGGTCTTGTGGCTCCGGACACGTTTAATTTAGTGAATAAAGGAGCAGAAATGGCTCTTTGGATCGAAAAGGTTGCAGACCCCTAGAGTAAAATTAAAATTTCTCAAGACAAATGTAGTTTTGCAAAACCTTTATTTACAATGCATAGTTCTGTCCAACATCTTATGTCTCTGGATAGACAAGTCCAGCTCCATCCTCCTCGAGTGTTTGTTTGCAAACACATCAACAACGCTCTCAAGGTCAATGTGTTTGCTGCAGTGAATGTGAAGTAGTGCCAGTGAGAGACGCTCCTTCGTCATTGATGCCCGCATGTAGCTGTTCAAGCGACGAAGGGCACTGGCATTGCGCTCACATTCGCAGGAGGTCACAGGCAGTGTGCAGGCCAGTTGAAGTAGGACGTGCAGGTTGGGGTAAAGGTCTCGGTCACACTCTTTAATGGAACCTGCAGGGGTGTTCGGCCTCTGTGACTCAGACACTCTGCCGTACCTAGCAGAACAATTATTAAAACAAAATGTTCTGTATAGTAATGTTGTAACATTCAATTTCTAAAATGGGCTTCTCAGGTGCTTAACTTCAAAATAACTTACTTCAACTTCCACCTTGTAATCTCTTGGTCAACAAGTTCTGGACTGGGTAGGTCTTCCGCATACATGCTCACAATCGCTGTGGTGTCCAGATGACGATTGCAGATCACAGATGGCACTAGTCCCAATAGCTGTGGCAGACAAAGCTGAGTACAAAAAAGAAACTTTGTAAGAAACATATTTAAGTTTCAAGTTTTATATGTAATTTTTAACTTGTATGTAATTTTTTTAAATAATTTCTTAGATTTTTATTTGTATGCTGACCTCTGTAATATGTACACAATTGTTCAAAAGTTTTGGGTCATGAAAGGAAAATACATTCATCAAATTGATCAATTTGGACTGACTGGCTAACAGAAAATGCCACTGGAACACAGGAGTGATGGCTGATTAAAAGGTGAGTCGTGTGTCTGCCTATATAATGTTTCTCCACCAGAGGGAGCACGGCAAAGGCTGAAAAAAAAATCCTGGCTTCATAGGACATTACTGTAGTTTTTTATGCTTTTTAACATTAAAATGATATTATACATGAAAAAGAAAGTTGATATTGTCTTTCATTCACTGCATTGACAATGTTTAGACAATAGTTCTGATTACTTTTGTTATTTTAATTTCATAAAACTGATACTAATTACAAAAATGTTTTGCCAGCAGATTCAGCATTATTTTTATGTATATTGTAATTTATCCTAAGAAGATTATCACTGCTATATTTCTTCAGCACTAGATGTTATTGATTAAAAAAAAGTATGAAAACAAAAATGCTAGTCTGGGGAAAAACAAAAAAAGTTGTAAAACCTTCAAAATATGTATATAAAATAAAAAGTCTCAAAAGTGCAAGTTGAATTAACAATTTTCCTTTTAAAAATAAATTGCTTAATTAGAGTTAGAGATCATGAGTGTATTTGGTTTAACATGTTCAAACTACATGCAGACAGATGACATATCCAATTACAGAGTCGAGTACTGTAGTTAGATGTTTGTAAATCTTCATAAGAGTTAAATTCTTACAAGAAAATTGAGCTTCCAGGTTTGATATGATGTGTTCAAGGAATGGAATGGCAGGTTCAGCCTGTAGTGACTGAACACATCTTCAGATGGAATGTTGCTCCGGTGCTGCTGACGCTTTGCGATGCAGGGCTTGCATGGTGTCAGACCCACTTTGTCAGCCACACGCACAGCTTGGTCATAGATCAGTTGGAATGACTCCCTGACATCTTCCCTCAGAGATGTATACACACATTGGATCTCAGACACCTGTGACAAAAACAAAAAACAAAGAACAAACAAAAAAATATTAAATGACAAAGCTGATCATCGTTACTTCTGTCAGCATGGAGGCAGCCATCTTCATTCGAAGCACTGGTACACACCAAACTTGCAGTCTTCATCTAAGATATGACACGTGAATAAGAGATTTTAGAATATTTTTTAGACACTTTTAGCATTTAAATAATTATATCAAAAGATTTAATATTTAGCTAAAAGAATTTACAGAAATACATTCTAAATAAGAAAACATTTGTTCCTGAAATCATTCTAAGACATTATTGACAAAATCTATTTTACAAGAAGATCTGTTTTATTTATTTATTTTACCTGGAACTCTCTGTTTCTTTGAAACAAAGTTGTACATTGAAGCACAACCTTCGGCTGCTCTTTTCTCCTCTCTGTCCTTCTGCTTGCACCTACCCATGTTGCTGGTATCCAGCACAGAAACCTGAAAAACAGTTTAACATAATATTTAGTATGTAGTAAACAATTTTGTAAGATCTGCTAAGACATTTTGGGTTTCTATTTGAAAAAGTTTTTTTACTTGTCTTACGTACAAAAACAGTTTTTCTGAATGTTTGTTCTTTTGAAAATTTATCCAAACATTTATTTTTCACCAAATAGGCTATATTATATTCAACACTGCTAAGTTATTGTTTGTATCCTGTCCAAACTAGGCCTGAGGCCTGTAGCTTTTGTTTAGAAAAACATGGACGCTCCGTTTCAGGCTTCCTGTGAGTAACTATCTGTCCTATCACTGTAAACTCAGCTTTAGGGATAGAATGGGGCCGTACTGGTACTAATTTCAGATAAATTACTGTTCCCAACATGGCGGAAATAGACAAAAACAAGGAAAAAAAACGTGGCGAAAATCGTAGCTACTTAGCTTAGCTTTAGCATGTTTTAGCATTATCCATATCTTATAAAAACGTGACCCACTTCTAATCTCTCTAACATCAAACAGTACTACTTAAAATACACAAATGAACAGTTGAATCAAAAACCACTATGTAATTTTACCGTTTGAATCCACCGTTTGTTTGTTGTTTTGAAGCCACCGTGTTGCCTTCCAAGCCAGGACAGAGTGAACGTCGTCTTCACCTCACAATCTCGCGGGAGTTGTAGACGGGACTTCATAGGCAAAGTGGGCGGTTCGTTCGAACCGGGCGAACCCCCCCTGGCTACGCCCATGAAATTGAAATAAAGTTAGCCATCAGAGTCCAATACAATAACCTGGAGGCTAGCGCTACAAACAAACAAAGAAAAAACAAACTCACCAGTTCCCACTTGCAGTCAGCTGAAGGCTTTTTTCACAAACAGAGCCATCTAAAAGTTGAGAGGCATATCAGTCAGGAATGTTAATATAATAAAATAAGCATTAGATTAAGGCTAGCATTAGCATGCTAGCTCCAGAAACAAACTCACCAGTTGCCACTTTTAGAATAAACAGTCAGCTGAGGGCTTTTTCAAAACAGAGACTTCTAAAAGATGAGATCAGTCCGAAATGGCAAATAGGCATTAGATAAAGGGCTTTCAATGATTTAAAACCTACCTGAGCCAGCATGCTTTGAGTCACTGCACTGTTCATTTCCCAGACCAAAAAAAAAAAAGACAGGAAGCACATGATCGGTAGGTACAGCTCACGTTGTACGAGAGTCTATGGATAAGATTCATGCGACCCCAGGACCAGAAATACGTCACCAATCAGAAAACGTTTTTTGAAACAAACAATATAACTCATCATTACTCATAAAATATTTATCCTACACAACTAAAAACATATACATGTATGCATATACAAAGTATTTCGAAATATTTTTATTTTATTATTTAAAAAATTTTTTTTTAAGTCTTCAATGTAAAATGGTGAATAGTTCCAGAAGTTCCAGTGGGGCGGAGCCCTAGCGCCCCCCTATTGGCCGGCCGCCCCTGCTGCTGAAGGACAGCCACATGAAGCTAAAACAAGCAGCAACCCATGATCCTTTTTAAAGTTTAATTTACAGCACATAACTGATTATTTTCCTTTTAAAAATAATTATTTCAGTCAGATCAAGCAGATCTGACACAATCAACTTTCTAACAACTATCCCATCCCCAAAGGTTTTACCTTACCTTATTAGACTTTGTGTCTAACCAAGGGGTCTGTAAACTTTACGATCAAAAGAGCCATTTCTGCCACTTTGTTCACTAAATTAAATACGTCTGGAGCCACAATACCTGCTACAACTGAGATTCTCAACTGGTGGCCCACGGACCACTTTAAGTTTGTTTGAGGGTGCTTTCTGGACCCTCTGCAGTTTGCATCTACAGCCAACAGGTCTGTAGATGACGCCATAAACCTGGCCCTCCACTTCATCCTGCAGCATCTGGACTCCCCAGGGACCTACACTAGGATCCTGTTTGTGGACTTCAGCTCTGCATTCAACACCATCCTTCCTGCTCTGC
The DNA here is from genome assembly GCA_038048925.1 of Garcialebias charrua. Classification (NCBI taxonomy): domain Eukaryota; kingdom Metazoa; phylum Chordata; class Actinopteri; order Cyprinodontiformes; family Rivulidae; genus Garcialebias; species Garcialebias charrua. The sequence continues at coordinate 23,815 of JBBPBX010042031.1, read as the reverse complement.
TCCGAGACAAGCTTTCTCTGCATGTACCTGACTCCACCTGCAGGTGGATCATAGACTTCCTAACAGATCGGAGTCAGCGCGTGCGGCTGGGGAAAACTGTCTCGGACACTCGGACTCTCAACACAGGATCACCACAGGGCTGTGTACTTTCCCCTCTGCTCTTCTCCCTGTACACCAACTGCTGCACCTCCAGTCATGACTCCGTACAACTTATAAAGTTTGCGGATGACACCACCCTCATCGGGCTCATCTCTGATGGTGATGAGTCTGCCTACAGGAGGGAGGTGAACCGGCTGGTGACCTGGTGCAGCGACAACAACCTGGAGCTTAATGCCCAGAAGACGGTGGAGATGATCGTGGATTTCAGGAGAGTCACAGCCCCTCTGCCCCCCCTCACCCTCAACAATACCCCCGTCATCACTGTGGACTCCTACCGGTTTCTGGGTGTGACCATCACCCGAGACCTCAAGTGGGAGCTGAACATCAGCTCCCTCATCAAGAAGGCTCAGCAGAGGATGTACTTCCTGCGGCAGCTGAGGAAAGCCAAGCTGATGGTGCAGTTCTACACGGCCAACATTGAGTCCATCCTCTGCTCCTCCATCACAGTGTGGTATGCCGGGGCCACTGCCAGGGGCAGACAGAAACTACAGCGTGTTGTGCGCTCTGCAGAGAAAGTAATAGGCTGTAGTCTCCCATCCATCCATGATCTGTACGCCTCCAGGACCGTAGGACGAGCAGGTCGGATTACAACTGACCCTTCTCACCCTGCACATGGACTCTTTGAACCACTCCCTTCAGGCAGGAGGCTTCGGTCCATTCGGACCAGAACCTCCCGCCATAAAAACAGTTTCTTTCCATCTGCCGTCAGTCTTCTGAACATTCATAATCCTGTTACTGTTTAACTCTGCCTTATCATTTATCACTGGCCTAAAACTGTACATCATCACTCCATTTATCTTCTAGCACCATTTGTCACTGCCATTTATTGTGAATATTATTGTGAATATTGTGCTGTACTGCATTGTGTTTATTGGTTGGTGTGTTCATGTGTTTTTATTCTATTTTTACTTCTTTTTATCGCACCTTTATGCCAAAGCAAGTTCCTAGTCAGTGAATTTTATTCTTTGACAATGGCAATAATAAACTGGTTCTGATTCTGATTTTCTGAACAGTAGGGGTTATTTTATAAAACTAAAAATATCTAATGATTTTTAACATTCATTGATATTTTTACATTCTAAGACAAAATAAACGACGAGATTCTTGTAAAGAAAAAAAAGTTTTTGCCCAGTTTCTAAAACTAAAACAAAAAACTATGCTGGCCTATGGTTTTTTTCTTTTAATTGTAGAAAAATTACATACACTACTTTGAAGAAATAAAGCATAAAGTGAAAGTGAGTATGTTTTATTCCTTGTAATGTTTAGTATTCATATATTTGCAAACTAAATTACAGGAAAACTGCTAAAACTAGCCCTTTTCATTGTTGTATAACAACCAATAAAATTCAGTTTTATGTCAGTTTTGGTCAAAGCTTGAAAGAGCCGCTTCAGAGGGACTAAAGAGCCGCATGTGGCTCCAGAGCCGCAGATTGCAGACCTCTGGTATAAACTTTCAGTGCAAGTCTTTACATTAAATCTGCCATAGTTAAGTCAATTGAACTTTTAATGTTGAGTTCAGTAGAAATGAACAATTAATATCTTACCTGTTGTAGATGGCCCTAGTATGTCACTTTAGCAAAAGACATTTAAATTTTGACCAAACTGAAGAACAGGTCCAAACAAGGCCAAGACCAAAAATAATTTTTCTATTTTAAAACAAACATTTTATAGCATTATGTTATTTACCGGTAATCTCTTTTATCTCACAGTCAGTTTCACATTTCATTATTATTTTAGAGAATTCTTTAGTTTTCCCTCACTTATTGTAGTTTAGTGTAGCTTTACCAATAGCGGTTCACAGTAATCAAGTCTCTTTGTGGTCGTTCTCATACTAGCTTTTAGCTCAGGAGTCATTTTGATGCTTAACTTTACAAACTTAGGCCTTTCAAAGAAAATTTATCATGCAAAAAATTAATGGGTATAACCTTTCCACAGGAGCACACTTAAAAAAAAACAGCAACTGAATGATGTCTTTAAAAGTTATTCACTGTCTGCAACTGTTAATGAAAGTATCCAGTTTGCTGTTTACCCGCGTAAAGCAGCACAGACTAATGGAGACTGACAGCTTTCATTCATGAACTCTCTTTTCTCTCTGTAAAAAGCAGGAATTACTATAAGGAAATTTTTTTTTCTGTGTGTAAACCTAGAGAGAGAACTAACAATATGAATGTAAACATGCTCTTTCAACCTCCAGTCACCATTATGCCAAAGTCCAGTCAGCGCTCTCTGAGCATCTTGTGTGCCATGCCACCGACCGTGCTTTGTGTTGTGCGCCATCTGTTCTTGAAACATGGGCCCTGAATGCCTCGAAGGGATCACATTATCTCTGAGGCCAGACTCAGGAAAATGTTTAACATCTGCTGTTTTATTATAAGAATGTAATCATGTTTTCCTTTTTTGCTCCCTGCTGCACTGCTACAACAGAGGCAGCGTTCACCCTGCTGCTGTACTGGGAGCTTCTGCAGTGGGAGGACCGGCCTCTGAGAGATTTCCTCCACTATCCCTGTCAGAGTGAGTGGCAACGTAAAGAAAACCTGAGCCGCAAAATCCTCCACTACTTCAACAAGGGGAAGGCAAGTTATGTTTTTTTTAGAGGTTTATTTCCCGTAGCTCTGGTTCCTGATTTTAGGGACTCCAGCTGAAATTTATGTGTAAAATAATTAGACTACAGACCTGTGCCCTTTGACCCGTTCACTAAAGTCACGAGAAGAAGTGAAGTCAGGACCAAGGCTGTTGATTAGAAATTGGGCTGTGCACTAAATGGCATGTGTAGAGGATAATGGGGTTGTAAATATATTGTTAATTATAAGTTATGAGTTAAGCTCATAAAATTATTCATGTAATATGCAAATAACCTCATGTGTAAGCACCACCTCACCTAAGAGAGGAAAATTCAGTCTCTTATTTACCCCCAAAATAATATACGCGAGTTCTTTTCTCGTGTTCAAAGGGCATCTAATCAATTAACACACACAGATATGCCAAAATAATCACAAATTCAGTTGATTTTATGTATTTTATTATAAAAATAAGAATCTGTGATTATATATGCATGACAAAAATTGACTGAACATCAAATGGCTTTGATGAGTAAAATGGATTAAACTTAAAGGCAGACTTAGGACTGGTTTCTTTCTAAGCTGAACTATATTTAAGTTTAATGTGCAGTTATATTGATGTACGGTCAATTGGTGTAAGGTGAGCTAAGTACGTCTGATAAGTTGTGATGTAGGGTCACCAGCAAACAGATGAAATCATGAGTTGTCCTGTGAACAATTTCCGCAGATACCAGGCAGGTGGGTGCAGATTGGGTAGCTCTTAAGTTGCACAATCTCCCGAGTTACCTTGACTACCGTAGTCTTCCTCTGGACCTGGTTCGATGGATAACTGTTCTGGATGGATTACTCACAGTTCACTCTGGGACGATGCTGGCTCTGTATCTTTTGTCCCATCTCGTTTCTTTCTTCCTAGGATGTCTCACTAGGAAGTATTCTTTTCTGAGTTTCAGTGCAGAAACAGGTTTCTCTCGTCTCTGCTCAAAGATGATGAAGTTTTCTTTCTGAAGAAGTTCAGAAGCTGCTTCTTCTCTCTCAGAAGGTTTCTATCAGAAGTAATGCTTTCTTTAGAAGTGATGGAAGTAGGTGTGATGAAGTAGAAGTTGAAGTACAAGCGATGAAGTCGAAGTAGAAGAAGAAGTAGTCAAAGTGAATCTTAACTGTGTTAATTGATTAGATACCATTTAAACACGAGAAAATAACTCACGTGTATTATTTTGGGGGTAAATAAGAGACTGAATTTTCCTCTCTTAGGTGAGGTGGTGCCCACACACGAGGTTATTTGCATATTACATGCATAATTTTATGAGTTTAACTCATAACTGATAATTAACAATATATTTACAACCCCATTATCCTCTACATATTTTGGTGCCCCATGTGAGGCATTCTGTTCTCTGAGGTGAGGTGTTCCCATACACATGTGTGAAACTAATTATAACTAGATAAACAGCATTTCTTGCAAAAATTACAGTGTGAACACTTAACGCTGAATGTCTGCCTAAAATTTCATTTAAACTCTAATCATTTTATTCAAGTCACAACAGAAGTAATCTCAGAAACAAGAAACATTCTGTATAAAAAATTAAGTTAACACTATTTATCTGAGGAGCAGACTGCTTTGAGTTTAACTCCATCACAGAACTCTCATCTTGAGCAAGCATGAAGGTGACAGTGGAAAAGAAAAACTCCCTCACAAGTAAGAAACCTGTCTGGATCAACCGGCTGGGTTTGGTAGGAACAGATACACAATGGCAGGTCAAGAATCACATTGAGATAGAAATAGTATCAAATGAAAACTATTAAATTTTAACAAGAAATTAGGTCATTTGTCCTCCAGTAGTCTAATCGTATAGCAGCATAACAAGCCACCTAACTATATGATTTATCAAAAAGGAAACAGCCCTGTTTTAAAACTGGACAATGTGTCAGCACTACAGACAGAAACTGGAAGTTGGTTCCACAAGAGAGGAGCCTGATAACTGAAAGATCTTACTCCCATTCTGTTTTTGGAAATTCTAGGAACTGCAAGTAAGCCTGCAGTCTGAGAGTGAAGTGCTCTGTTAGGAAAATATGGAACAATAATATCTCAAGATGGAGCTAGGTTGTTGAAGGCTTTGTAGGTTAGAAGTAAGAATTTGGATTAAATTCTGGATTTGATTGGGAGCCAGTGGAGAGAAGTTAAACTGGAGAGATATGATCTCTCCTACTTACTCCAGTTAAGACTCTGGCAGTAGCATTTTGGATCAACTGAAGCATTTTTAAAGAAGTATTTGGACACCCATATAACAAACCATTGTAATAGTCCCATCTAGATGTGACAAATGCATGAACCAGTTTTTCTGCATCATTTTAAGATAAGATGTTTCAAATTTTAGCAATATTACGCAGATGGAAGAAAGCGTTCTAATAACGGTTTTACTAGTTCTAGTAAAATTGTCCAAGAAGCTGAAACTGAGTTGTCAAAATTAAACGAAGCAGAACACTCGCTAACAGAAAATGAATGATAGCTAAAAACAATGAGAATTTCATTAAAAGCTAAAAGTATCTCTGAAGTAAAGTAGCAAAAGACTAAAAGCTAAGTGTAGTAATACAGTATGTTGGCTGAAATCTGAGAGCAGCAAAAAGCTAAAAATGTCAAATGACTCAGTTAAAATGTAAAAATAGTAGACTACTAGCTGAAAGTAGCAAATGGCTATCGAAAAGCTAAAAACATCAGAACATATTTCAAAGAGAATTAGGTTTTTTGATGGAACTGAAAAGCTTGTTAGCATGTTTTACATGTATTTTTAAAAGTTTCCTCATACAAAACGAAACATCCATTTTGGCGTTTTTTTTTTTTAGTTCATAATTACGTAATCATTTGCTGTACTTCTGCCTCAAATTAATATTCTGGTTTAATAACAATGACAGCTCTAAACAAGGTTATTGAGGGATGTCCACAAACCTAATTTGCTTATTTGATTTCACCTTCAATCCCATCTAAATGTCATGGTTAGAATTTATTGAATTAGGAGTTGAGTCATTTTGTTGGTGCTTTTATGGTAACAGGCAAAAATCTACAAAATTATACATGAAGAAATGTTAAGTACATTTCAGAACATGTAATCAGGACAAAAATATCTAAACTCAAAGCAGAATTTGTACCAAAGCTAGTTAGACTTAAAAGTCTGAAGCCAGAAAATGAAATGAAAACTAAAAAACACGCAGATCATAATATTTATTTACATTTTCTGAACTAAAACAAAGAAAACTCAGCATCCAGAGTAACACAATATAAATACAAACGCTTGGCCTTTGCACAGTCTGTGTAATAATTCACCTTCAGGATCAGTTTTCAGTTCAAATATGATTTTCCTTCCAAAATTACTCCTCCCTGGCCGGTATTCATCATCAAAATTAAACTAGCTGACTGCCCTGTGTGCTTTGGAGAGGAAAATGCCCACTGGACCCTGGCAGCAGAAATAAATACATAAAAGTGTTGTCTTTCATTACACTTGTTGTGTTCTCCTGTGGTTCTGCCAATTTTCTACTTGAGAGGAAAAAAAACGTTGCTGTTTCAACCAATTTCCATTTCAGAATGATTTTACAATGTACAAGTTTAATTATTTCCACAGAAATGGATGCATAAGTTTGAATGTATTGTGATATTTCTCTAATCCGCACAGGGTCAGAACTATACATAGAGGCCCACATAAAATATTTTGTGCAATAGCCCTCAGAAAGCTGCACATCAACTACAGTTCCCTTATCAGTCATGTCACTCGGTGCAACATATAACTATGGGAAATTGCGCTCCGCGCGGTTACCTGAAGGAATACAATCACGCTTTTACGACAGGGGCGTCAGCGTCGCGCCAGAGGCCCCGCCCTCTGGGTACTTAAGCCGCTGACGCCCATCCATCGATTTCTTATTGCCCTTCACCTCGCTTAAACCTGAACTCTCTCTCTTCGCGGGACTTCTCTGCTGCTTCATCGCTCGACCAGAGGTGAGCTTGCTCCCTACACAGAGCGCACAGAGAATTATTCCTGCGTACTGCTGGGCTAGCGAAAGCTAGTCCGGCACATTTTTCCTTAACCCCGAAGTGTTTTCTTCTCCTCTTTCCGCAGACTGCTTCGCTCGACGGCGCTAACTGCGTCACACCGCTACCTCTGCTAATTCGTAGCAGGCTAGCCAGCGAAAGCGACGCGATGGAGGAGACGTCTCAAATAAAAAGAAAAAAGATCTTGGAAGGACTCGCTCGTCTTATCTCGGACATGCCTCCGGAGAAAGGAAAGCGAAAGACAAGACTTGCAAAAAAGACCAGCAGGACGGCAAGCCCAACCTTGCGCGCCTGCCCCAGCGGATGCGGTTTTTCCCTCTCAGCGACGGACACCCACGAGGCCTGTCCCGTCTGCTTGGGGATGCTGCACGCGAACATGGCGCTGGACGCACCCGAGTCTTACCCAAACTGCAGCCAGATGCTGGAGGCGGTGGGGAGGCACCGGGCGGACTTCGTCGCCAAGGCCATGGGGGCTGCTGCGGCGCCAGAGGACCCGGACACTACTGAGCCTCTGACTCCCACGCCGGAGCTCGAGAGCATGGCTTTGGACGACAGCACCCGAGTCGAATGGGGCGACAGCCCAGATGTGCTGGCCCCCATGGTGGACTTAACAGTCGAATTTGACACTCGAGGCATGATGAACGAGGACGAGATCTCGATTTCAGCCTCAGGTGAATTTTCTGCGGATGACGCCGACGTCGAATACGGGGAACAGGGAGAAGACCTCTCCCGCACCCCGGTGCCTGTGCTCCCGGAGACTGACTTTTCCATCCCTGCTCTGTTTGAATTGTGTCACAGAGCAACGGACACACTGCAGATCCCATGGCCGGAGCCTCCACCTCGTCAACAAGTCACGAGGTTGGCAGGAAATTATTTTTATTCAAAGCAGCAGGCCGCCACGAGGTAAAGGATGCCCGTCTTTCCGGACTTCCTCACAGAGCTGACTCGCACCTGGTCTCAGCCTAGAGCTCCCATGCTGCTGCCGCTCTTGCAGTTTCTCGACGTGGACGGGATGGATGAAGTGGGAATAGCCAACGTGCCTCAAATTGAGGACACGCTGGCGTCTCATCTGGCTCCCAAGTCATCCGGGACCAAACCAACTCTCCCCAGTAAAGCCTGTCGAGCTTCGGCTTCTCTGCTCAAGAAATGCTACAGAGCTCAGGGTCTCGCGGCACGCTCAATGAACGCGTCCGCAGTGATGCAAGCGTACCTGGCTGAAAAACTACAGGAGCTCCAGGTAACAACAGACAAGCAAGCTGCCGCAGAGCTGCTGGATGAAGCCCGCAGGGCAACAGACTTTGTGCTCCGCATGATGGGGACAGCAGTTGTTGCACAAGGCAGAGGAATGGCTGAGGTGGTCATCGCAATACGCCATCTGTGGATGACCTTAACTGACCTCCCGGAGGGACAGAACATTCCTTTTCTCCACCATTCGATAGAACCGACGAGACTTTTTGGAAAAGCGCTGGATCGAATTCAGACCAGGCTGGACCAGAGGCGCAAACAAGGCTGAAGCTCTCCGAGTGGGCATCCCCACGAGAACCTTCGCCCCCCCCCAAAGGAGTCAGCTGGGAGCAGAGCACCGCAGTCTCGACACCACTCAGCCACACGTGCCCCACCGCAAAAGCGGCCGGCGTACGAGGTCGAGCACTGGCAGAGACCACCGCCGGGCCCAATTCGGACCGAACACGCCTGGAGTAAGAAGAGATTTGTTCCCCGCCAGGCGGACCGGTACAGAACCTCGTCGGCGAATCGGGACACCAAACAGAAGCGTTCCTGATGAACCAGGACCGCTTCTTAACTTTACACGATCACCCGCCCACGCGGTACGGGAAATGTTCTTTTCACGTCCAGACTTTGTTTGTAGCACGGTACAAAAAGCTGGCGACTTTGTTTTAGACACAAATCATGTTCTTTCTGCTGCGAGTGACATAAAGTCAAATGTGTCGTTACACATAAGCACAAATAAAGCTAAAAAAACAGCCCCTCTCTGTTTTCTTGACTCTCTCCAAACAACAACAACAACAAACACAGTAACATCAGCAGAACAGTCCCCTCCGTTCTTCCAGCCGACATAAAGGGCGGGGACCATCTTCCCCCCCCCCCTCACGGCTCACGGGGTGTTAGCCTAATTGATAAACCCCAGCAGGGTGCCTCTGTTCTGTCTGCAACAGACAGGCCCAGAGGTGCCTGCAAGCAGACCCGTCACTCCTCACAGAGACAGGTGAGGGGGATCACGTGGTCCAGCCCCCGCTCCGTTCTAAACCACGGGGCCGGCAATACACAAATCAAAAGAACCTGTGACACGTCCGTGTTCCAAGGGTGCGCGCCGACAGAATCTGATGACCCACCTTCCTGGCCACCTATTCATCGGACGCCAGTAAGGGACGGGGGGGCCGCGGCAGAAGCCCGCAGGCCAACACCAGTATCACACGTTCACAAAGGCAGTTGTGATGAAACTGCAGCGTGTGTAAACACTCAGTGCAGAACAGAAATGGCACCAGGGCTAAATCAGACTCCTCTTCCCTTTAATTGAAGAGGACTGAACTCTCTGTCACCAACCAATCTAAAGTCTGCTCAACACAAAGGACCATCTCCACATTCTCATGCTGAAGCTGTCCCCTTATCCTCAATGGGCGACACGCCATGCTCAAACAGTGATCCTGCAGCATGTGACCGCGCTCACTGCGCTGACCCAAACAGGAAACGGGCTGGAGTCAGGAGATCTGCTCCTTTACAAAACGTGCAACCCCTCCGACCCATGACCCCCAACAAAAAGAGGAAAAACAGACATTCTGTTCAGCTTTTGTCTAATAATGACAACAGATTGCCACTGCCTCCAAACACTCTCGATCAGAGTAGTATGGCGGTACATCTGCGGGAAGGCCCTCTCCCTAACATTGTTGGCCTTCAAAGGACCACAGAAATCAGGGTTTTTGAGGGAGAGCTGGTTCCACCACCTGCTCCTCTCCAGGGACCCTCCACGTCGCCAGAAGGAATAGTTTCGTCGATTGGGCTGAGAACTGTGGCTAATTTTAGCTTGGTGGCAGAGAAGAACAAACTGGTGGCCTCAGGCCTGCCAGAGAACGTGGTAAAAACCATTCAAAATGCACAAGCTGTGTTAACACAATCTCTCTACGCCTGGAAATGGCATATTTTTGAAGCTTGGTGCACAGAAAGAAATATTATTTCTTATTCATGTGACTTGACCCAGCTCCTCACCTTTCTTCAGGACTTGTTGGAGAAAGGTTGCTCTTTCTCAACGATTAAGGTGTTCCTATCTGCAATTTCAGCTTGTCACGAGGGTTGGGGGAGCAGGACGCCTGGAGCACACCAACTCATAATAAGATTTATGAAGGGCGTGCTAAGGAAGAGACACCCCAGCAGGATTTTGACCCCTGGATGGGATCTTAGTATGGTCTTGGGGGCTCTCTGTGACCCCCCCATTTGAACCACTGAGCGACATTAAGATAGATTTATTATCTTATAAGATCGCTCTTCTCCTGGCTCTTTGCTCTGCAAAACGTGTGGGTGACCTCCACGCTTTGTCCGTACATCCAATATGTACCAGGTTTGCCCCTGACGTGTCAAAGGTCACCCTAAGGCCTAATCCTTCATATATCCCCAAGGTTTTGACTTTAAACCCCAGAAGTCTGGACTTTGACCTCTCTTCTTTTCCACCTGCTCCTATCCTCACTCAGGAACAGGAAAGGCTGAAGGCTCTCTGCCCCGTGAGAGCTTTAAGCACTTACATGCAGAGAACAGCCGAATGGAGAAAAACAAATCAACTGTTTGTGTGCTTTGCTGCACCAGCTACAGGAAAGGCCCTATCAAAACAGCGCCTCTCACACTGGGTGACTGAGGCCATAAAAAGGGCGTACAGTAGCAAAGGTCAACAGGTGCCCTCTGGAGTGCGTGCCCACTCCACTCGGGGCTTGGCCACCTCGTGGTCACTGTTCAAGGGTGTACCAGTTGCAGACATCTGTGCTACTGCGAACTGGAGCTCAATGAACACGTTTGCAAAGCATTACAGTTTGGATGTTACTGCGTGTGATGTCACTCAGGCTGTCCTTTCTAACACACAGTAGAAAGCGGCCTTGAGATGCCTATTGAATAAAGGCGGACGTTCACACTAGGATGCATTTTACTGAGCATTTCAAGGGCGTGAATGAATTACGTTCCCATAGTGATATGTTGCACCGAGTGACATGACTGATAAGGGAACTGAAAGTTATGCACCATAACTCATGTTCCCTGAAGGAAGGGAACGAGGTGCAACATACCTGGCCCTTTTCAATGCTGAAAGCTCGGTGAAGTGCATTTTGGAGATCGATGGATGGGCGTCAGCGGCTTAAGTACCCAGAGGGCGGGGCCTCTGGCGCGACGCTGACGCCCCTGCCGTAAAGGCATGATTGTATTCCTTCAGGTAACCGCGCGGAGCGCAATTTCCCATAGTGATATGTTGCACCCCGTTCCCTTCCTTCAGGGAACATGAGTTATGGTGCATAACTTTCAGTTTCTGTATCCATCAACAAGCTCCTGGCATCGTTCCAGCTGGATTTTTTTTTATTTTGACTGAATTAGCCAAGTTCATTGAAACTGGTTGGTTTCCAGGTACGGATCTGACTTTGAAGCTTAGTTTACACAATCAGAAATCAAATTTGATGCATTTGGTTTCCCTGTCTCCCAAAACACCCAAATGTGTCTATGTCGCAATTGTCTAGCTGTTAAATTGCTGTTATGATCAAGAATTGTGAGGTAGACCTCCTTTTTTTTTGTTCCATCCACTTTGTACAATGCACCAGTACCACAGCATGATGCTACCACCAGGCTTAACAGTATGTACAGCTATTGTTAGGTATGCAAGCCTCACCTAGACACTTCCGAATATGATTTTCAGAATCAAAATCATCTTTATTGTCATTACACCGAAGCACAACAAAATTACATTTCAGTACAGCCCGTCCGAGAGAAACATATACAAACAGTCATGGGGAGATGGAGGTAATGGAGGCAGCCGGTCTCGAGAAGCATAGCCTTTTTTTCGCATAAGGAAAAAGAAACATGAGGGGGAGTGGAGGTGTAAAAAAATAAAATAAATCAAGTCTCACACTGTGTTCTAGATGGGACACAGTGCGAAAGTTGCAAAAAAAGAAGAAAAAAAAAGACCTCAGCACATGAAACAGCAACATACTGATGACATCATAATCCATTTATGCATTGGGAGCCTGACGAGGGCAGTGAGTCGTCTGTGGAGACTGCCACAAAGTTCCATAGTCCTGATAAAGATGCCACAGTGTCTGCCAAGATGGTGTAGTGGCAAGGGAACCGGACTTGTGATCCGAAGGACCCAGGTTCGAGTTCAATCCCCGGCCACTACACACCTTGGGGTTTCTATGAGTGCACACCTATTTTCCCAGCTCCCCGGGCGCTGACAACGGCTGCTCACTGCACCACCTGGTGGTGGTTGGGTTAAATGCAGAGACCAATTTCGTCTGTCAAGTATGGGAAACATACACAGATGACAAGAATGTGAATTTTTTTTATTTATTTATTTATCAGCTGGCTCAACTCTGACACAGATCCACAGATGTCCTCAGGAGGGGATCAATAGTGGAGTGGAGTTGGGTGGAGAGGAACTTCTCATTCACATAAACAACCAGGAAAAGTTTGAGATAGCTGGCCGATTCAAGACCGAGGGCATGGGGAAGCCAAATTCAGATACAATTATTTTGGGCCAGGCAGACTCTGCTTGAATTCCCAGGTCTGCCTTCATCGTTCTGCTGGTACGTCTCACTGGCGATTCCAAACAGACAAGTTTTGTGGTCACACTCTCATTGTTGCAAAAAAGCTGAGACTTGGCTAGTTTGAACGTTTTTTTTTCAGAGGGTATTTGGTTTGTTTTTGGAGCTTGAAGGTTTCACACTTAGAGCACTTTTGGTCTGCACTCTCTCAGTCCAAGGTGATACAGTATAAAACTTGTTTCACTCTGGTGTTTCTGCAGTTTCCAATGCATGGCAGTCTTGAGCCTTGGTGGTTACCGGGTTATTCCTAAACACCTTAAAATCTTTAGTTTCATTTGAGAGTGACAGATGAGTATTCATCAATCCAATGAGAGCCGTCAAGCAAATCATTTTTAGTCTGTCAAAAAGAAATGACCTACTGAGAAGTTAACCTTTGGCATTGCATTTTAAAAGATTTATGTGAATGTGTGTATTCTAGCCTCTATGTATAATTTTAGCCCTGTGGGCTAGAGAAAATGTGCAATAAATTCAAACTTGCACACCTGGTTCTTTGTTTTTATAAATCACTGAAGTTGCAAGTTTTATATTAACCCCTGGAACATCAACGGTTCAAATCAACCTTTAAAAGCCTCCAATTAATGACATTCATGCCCAAGAGGAGAGTATACACAAAACAAACCATTGAAGCTATGGGACGTTTCACTTTCTGAAGATGATTTATTTGGTTAATAAGACGTATATTAGGTTTTATATGTGTGCCTCATTCCTTCTTTGTCTCTGTGACACTGCAGTGCTGGGAATATGGGATCTCTCTCTGCCGGGAGCTGGCGTTCCAATATGAGGCTTTATATGATTATCAGAGTCTCAGCTGGATACGGGTAAGTAAAGTGTTGCAGGCTCCCAGTTTCTGCTGCTCTTATCAAACGAGCCTCCTCTGCGATGCAGGGAGGTGAGATTTTTCAGCTTCCTCTGTTGCTGCTGCAGTGTGGTGCGAAGTGCACACAGCGCCTAACACAATGTCCTAATTACCTGCACACACCCACACTCATCAAGACATGCAGGGGATTCAGGAACACGTGTAATTAACTTATTATTCACGATAACTCTTTTGCATCTTTTTATCCTCATGCTGCAGAAAATGGAGGCAGCTTATTATGACAACATCATTGAGCAGCAGAGGATTGAACCGGAGTTCTTCAGAATGGGCTTCTATGGCAGGAAGTTTCCTTTCTTTCTTAGAGTAAGACTTTTTTTTATATATATTTTCTGTCCTTACACTGATTTAGTGACATGTATCTGTGCAGAGCAGTAGGTTAAGCAGCATATTGCCTTATAATCTGTCTGTTTTGCTACTTTGATATCTTTGTTTTAACTTGTTAAAAAAAAATCTGTATTTCTCTCTTATGATTGTCTATTGTTGATTGTTCAAGGAAAATCTACTGTTGCTGTTGTCACCATTCCTTAGTTTGTAGACAGGTCTCTCTTGTAAATGAGTCCTTGAGGCTCAATGAGATTAACCTGCCTAAATAAAGGTTGAATGAATATTTTGTTAATAGTTTTTCTTTAATATTCTACAAAAATAAAGGAAATTGTGTTTTTAAATAAATTAAATTGCACAATTCTGTGAGTGCTAAGCAGCTGTTTTCTTTGTTTCTCTGCAGAACAAGGAGTTTGTCTGTCGCGGTTATGACTATGAGCGTCTCGAGGACTTCCAGCAAAGGATGCTGGGAGAATTTCCACAAGCCATCGCCATGCAGCACACTAACCAACCGGACGACACCATTCTGCAGAGTGATGCGCAGTGTATCCACATGTTCACGCTGCAGGGACACATAAGAGAAAGAAAAGAGCATTTTAATCAGATAAATAAGTTGATGCTGCTTGACACCATATTGACTACAGATGGTCCTCGACTTACGACGTAGATCCATTCCTAGGCGGCGGCGTAAACCGATTTTTGACGTAAGTCGGACATATGTACATACTGCACCATATACAGTACGTACCTTACTGTATTACCAAGCACTTAGCCTATCATAAAACAGTACCCTACATAATTATCAAAAAACACATACGTTTGGGAGCCATATTGAAGGGCAAAAAGAGTTAATGGCCTACTGGGATGCTGGTGATGCCGTCGTCCTCGGTCCATCCGCCGTATTCCGTTTACGACGTAAAACCGCGTTCACAGTACAGTGCAGTATTCCTCCGCCGCTGCACTGCGTAGAGTACAATATTTTCCGCCGCTGTGCTGCTGCTTTACGACGTTTACGACGTAAAATTGCGTTCACAGTACAGTGCAGTATTCCTCCGCTGCTGCACCGCGTACAGTACAATACTGTATTCTTCCGCCGCTGCGTCACAACGTTTATGACGTAAAACTGCGTAACTCAAAATAAGGCTTTTCATAGTAAATCGGAGATGCGTTGTAATCACGAAACTTCGTAACTCGAGACCATCGTAACCCGAGGACTACCTGTATAAATATCAAACACTGATATTGATGTCTAGACTCAGACAAAGAAGTTAAATGCTTTGGTTCGCCCTCAATCTGTCTTTTTCTTAACACTTGGCCGTCAGACCTGCAGATCTACGCTGTGACTCCAGTATCAGATATCTCTGATGTGCCTCAGCTGGAGCGCGTGCCTGAGAGGATCAAGAGTTTCTACCGCATCAACAACGTCAGCCGCTTCCACTACGACAGGCCTTTCCACAAGGGGCCCAAGGACCGCGAGAATGAGTTCAGGGTATGAGGAGATATTGGCTAAAGATCTGTTTGTTGAAACTGCAGAACAGAGCAGGAAACCATTAGATACAGCAGCGTTAGCAGACCTCCAGGTGATGTAAGTTGGCATATCTCCCCCTGATGGCCACAGTTAAAAACTAACAGCTGGTCAAAAAGTAATGTCTTAATGGTTCCCCTCCATGTTGACTAAACACCTGATAAGTAAAGATAGTTTATTAAACTTTGAACAGAATATTAGAAGTATTAGTTATAAAACAATACAGATTTAAATGATAAATTACAAATGATTAGAAATAAAAAATCCAGATTTGCTTAGATGTTCAGTTTTGTCAGTTTTACATCTTGGTCAAGGTCAAGGTTCTTTATTGTCATTCACATCTCATGTGGTACATGAGGTGGAACGGAATTGTGTACACAGAATCTCAGTTACATCCAACAAAAGTATAAATTGTAAAGAAAAACAGTAATAAGATCTAAGATGTGAACTAAGAAATACGCTAAACTAAGAACACACCATGCACTAATACTACAAAAACAATACGCCAAACAGCAGCAGCACGAACATGAGTCTGTGTGAGCAGATGAGGAAGAATGAACACAGCAGCATGAATTAAATTAACAGCATGAGATCAGCAGCACATATCAACAATCAAGTGGAATTACAGTAATTTTTCACAGTGATAACCCTGATTATAGATTCATGAGTCTAACAGTCTCAGGGTAGAAGCTGTTCCTCAGTCTGGTGGTTCTACAATGGTGGTGGACATTAATGCTCCTCAACCTCCTGCCTGAGGGGCGTGGGGCAAAAATTGAGTGTGGGTGAGTGGTGTCCTTCATGATGCAGGTGGCCCTCTTCCTGCATTTGGAGGTGTAGATGTATGTGATGGTGGGGAGCCTGACTCCAAAATACTTCTGTGCAGCCTTCACCACACTGCAAAACTTTTCTTTCTGCAGCTGTGCAGCCTCCATGCCACACGCTGATGCTGGAGCACAAGATATATTCTATTCTATCTAGGATGCTCTCCACTGCACACCTGTAGAAGGAGGTGAGGACTGAGCTTCTCAGACCAGCTCGTCTCAGCCGCCTGAGGAAGTAGAGTCTCTGATTAGCTTTCTTGATCAGGCTGGTGGTGTTGTTGCTCCAGCTGAGATTGTCATTCAGGTGCACCCCCAAATACTTGTAGCTGGAGACCACTTCCACCACAGATCCTCCTATGTTCGGGGGTAGGTGTGTTTGTTCCATCTGAAATCCATGACCATCTCCTTCGTCTTCTTCACATTGATGTGAAGGTTGTTCTTCCTGCACCAGTTCTCCAGGTGTTCCACTTCCTGCCTGTAGACTCATCGTTGTTTGTGATGCATCCCACCACAGCTGTATCATCTGCAAACTTTACAACATAACAGTCTGGAATGGATGAGTAGGTGCACAGTCAGAGTGAACAGGAGGGGGCTCAGCACACACCCCTGAGGGGAGCCAGTGCTGAGGATTATGGTGGAGGAGGAGAAGTTGTGGATCCTCACTGACTGCGATCTGTTTGTTAAGAAGTCTAGTACCCAGTTGCAAATGGAGGGGCTTAGTCCTAGTGTGAGTAGTTTGTCCATCAGGGTTTGGGGGATCATGGTGTTGAAGGCAGACGTGAAGTCCACAAAGAGCATACGGGCGTAAGTCCTTCTTCTCCAGGTGGGTGAGAGAAGAGTGGACCACAGAGGAGATGGCGTCTTCTGTAGATTGATTTTCGTGGTACAGATGAGGGTCCTCGCTGATGTTGATGGTTGTTTTGATGTGGGTCATGACAAGTCTTTCAAAGCATTTAGCAACTATTGGGGTGAGGGCAGGGGGCATTGTGCACCTCTGTCTTTATCATTTGTTATACACTTAATGCCCCTCCACATGCTCTGTGGGTCTTGTAAGGAGAAATGTCCCTGGGTCGTCTGTGCATATGTGGCTTTGGCACTGTTAATACCAGCAGCCAGCTCTTTTCTTGTCCTTCTAAGCTCCTGTGAGCTGCCAGACCTCAAGGCAGTGTCCCGGGCTTCCAGCAGGGTGCACACCTCTGCATTCAGCCAGGATTTCTGGTTCCGGTGTCACTTCACACTCCTGGTGGTGGTGACGTCATTGGCACACTTGCTAATGTATCCCAGGATACACATCTAGTCAGACATGCTGGTTTCATTTGATTGTCTCCAGGTCTTAAGTTTAACTTTTTAATTTGATGATGATTTGCTTGTTGAACAGCTTTTAAAGCTGCTTTGAGCGTCATCTGCTGACCTGTTAGTGAATTCAACATAGAAATCTCTCAAGGAGAAACATTTAAAGTACCACAAAAAATTATGTTTTGATTGAAAAGGTGAAGAATTTGTAAGACTGAAACACCCATTAATCTAGTAAATATTAATGTTCTTTGAAGAAATGCATATCCCTTGCAGCCCTGCATCTGTGCAGGTTTTAAACAAAGCTCTCATGTGATCTAATAGCAGTTGGGATATGTATTAAGGAGGACTCTCAGCTACTGCCACATCAAATTTTAGCTTAATATCTTTATCTTAATATCTATCTATATATCCGAGATGGTGTAGAGGCAGGGCAGCCGGCTCAGGACCGGAAGGTCCCGGGTTTGATCCCCGGTCACTGCATACCTCGTTGTGTCCCTGGGCAAGACACTTAACCCCGAGTTGCTCCCGGTAGGACTGGCAGCGCCTTGCATGGCAGACTACTGCTACCAGTGTATGAATGTGTGGATGAGTGTGTGGATGGCTGGTACAGTGAAGCGTTTTGGGGCCCCTCATAGGGGGCTGGAAAGCGCTATATAAATAAGCTCCATTTACTATTCAAAACAGATTAAATTATAGCCATGACAGTGTTTTCTGTAGATGATTAGTTGTGGCGGCCATCATAAATCAGGTTGACACCCAAACTTTTTAAATTGTAGATGCAGATCCACGGATTAATTTCTTTTTTTTTTTTTTTTTTTTTTTTTTTTTATTTTTTTATTATTATTATTATTTTTTTTTTATTTATTTTTTTTTTATTTTTTTTAATAGAGAAAGAAAGAAAAGAGAAAGTGAGACAACAAAACAAAACAAAACAACAAAACAACAATTGTCCACAGAAAGAGCACAAGGCAAACACACCAAACCTCCGTCCACAATCCTGCAAAGCACATGACAGAACACAACAACGAAACATACAAGCATAAAGACTGATAATATTCATGACCTTGCAAATATTTCTATAAATACACATACCCATACCTACAAATATATATACAATATACATACATATATATTTATATTCATTTATATACCCATCTACATACATCTACTATACATCCCTGCATCCATTTGTGTGTGGTTGTGAGCATGCATAAGTGAATGAGGTTCCTCCAATAGAACATTTAGTAGCGACTGTGAAGCATCAGAGACCCGTCCCCCCAAAGCCCGAGACAGACGAAGGGGCGATCAAAGCCCAAGACCCCAGGAAGGACCCCGAGCCCAGAGTCCCCAGGACCACCCGAACAGGACGAGCCACTCGTCCACTCCCCAGATCCGACCAAGTGGAAGAACCGGACGAACCCCACCAGGGACCACACACAATGACCCCCCGGGGTCAACAGCGACAATACACAGGCCCCCGCCGGAGCCCGCTGCACCGACGTAGCCCCAGGGCCGGTCACCGAGGCTCGGGCACCGGGGACGCCCATCCCTCAGGTCCAGACCTGACAGGACCAGAGGACCCGAGCCCCACCAGGCAGCCACCAGGCCGAGCTGACAAACGCCCAAGCGCCCAGCCCCAGATAGTGAGGGCCCCAAGCACGCCCGTAGGCAGAGGAACACCCACCAGGGGGCCACGTGGCAGGAGCGCGACACTGGGTAGCCTCAGAAGTATCAGAGAGGGGGCAGTCCAAGTCCCAGCCTGACACTTAAACATTCATACACAGACACACTCATTCAGACCCACCCTCATCCTCACCCTCAGTCACAGAAAGACAAACAATAACGACACGCTCCATTCATAATCCCGATGCACACTCTATACCCCCTAGGTCCAAGACATGTACCTGCTCCCTACATGGGGCAGCCCACATCCAAACCCAGGAGGTAGACCCATTCATTCTGGGGTGGAGAGCAGCAGACGTCCAAGATCCGGCCCACCCCGCGCCCTGCCGACAGGACAGGACAGGACACCCGAGCCCAAGCAGCCCCAGAGGGAGCGCACTGCCAGCCCCGCCCACGGCGAACCCACAGGCCCCGAACCCCCCCACACCCCAGCACAACCCCTGACGGCCCACCCCCAGAATGTCCGCAAGGCAACCAGGGGGGTAAGAGAAAAATAAATAAATAATATATAAATAAATACATAATAAATAAAATTGAAATTAACAAATCAAGACCCCGACACACACACCCCCGTCCCCAAATGTACTGTTGGTGAGTGTTGTTGTAAAGTGTATTTAAAAAGGAAAGAGAAGGAGCAAAGGCTGGCATTATACCAGTTTCCCCTCCACTCCAACTCTAACCCAGGCCCTAATTGTCTAGATGCATAATGTTGAGTGAGCATAGGCATGGGGGCGAGATTGATGTCATCCCGCCACCCATAGCCATAGTGCTCACTCCATTCCCTATATGTGACTTTTATGAAGATGTTTATGAATGAATGTCTAAAGTGTATATAAAATTGAGTCCCAGGTGCTCTTAACAACAGAGATGTAAAACCATTGCAGCACACCCGAGACCCAAATTCCCTACATGTATTAATTTAAGATGAAGAGGGCGGAGGTGCGTGTTGAGGGATGGGGAGAAAAATAACTGCAGGAACAGTGCTCCCACAGCGAGTCAGCTCCCCCGCTGACCCTGCTTACCCCCCAGCTCGCCAAGGTCCACCCAAGGAGCGAGGTAAAGGAAACACCTCTCCGACCGCCAGGACATTGAGCCAAGACCAGAGAGGGACACGGCCCCGAGGGCCGCCAACAGCAGAACCAACAGCCCACACCCGCCAGGGCCGCCACGACCCCTGCGAACCGCAGTCAGCCCGCCGTCCAAGAGGACACAAAATCCCACATGGACGACACGGCCAAGAGCGCCCGCCCAACCGTCGACAGAGCCAGGAAGCATCAAGAACAGGCCCCAACCGGGGCCCGCACACCGGCCAAGTATAGTCCAAGACCATCATCCAGGACATCCACTTAATCCCCACCCCAGAAGAAATACTATACCCACCCTTCATATTAACAACTTTCAAAACACATAACACATTAGACACCCAAGCTGGGTTTGCCCGCTCCCTCCCATTGGCCACCAGTCACGCCCCCAGACACCCACCCCCCAGCATATGAACCCCAACCCACCAGCGAGCCGAGAGCCCCCGGCCAGAGCTGGGCACCAGAGCGCCAGCCAGCCCATAGCCCGGCGACCCGCCGGCTAGAGCCCAAGACCCCCGACCCCCACCAGGCCCAAGCCCGGGGACGACGCGCCCCCAGAGTCCCAAGCCCCCGGCACCCACCCCGAAACCACCCCAGCACAGCCGGGTCACCGACCGGCGACCCATGACCGCCGCCACCGACCACCCGAGGGCCCGCATGCCGCCCCCAGTAGATGTCCCCCAGAACCCCCCCCGGTCCTCCCCAGGTCGAAGACGAGGTCCTCCCCGCCCAAGCAGCCCTAACCCCCCGGCGCCCCAAACCCCAACCTCCCCCCCCTCCAGTCCCAATGCCCCACAAGGCCACATCCCAGACCCCCCACCCTCACTACGTAACGGAGCCGATCAAAGAATGCCAAATAGGTTGATCCAATGTGTCGGCAGATGCTGTTTCAAGACTAATATGATCTAACAGAAGATTTTTATACTGATTAACGCTAAGATTATTTTTATTTTTCCAATTTACGAGTATGGTTTTCTTTGCGATGCATAAGGCAGTGAAAAGCATATAGGATGTATTTTTTTCTAGTATAACATCTTCAAAGATACCCAATAAGCAAACAGATGGAGAGAGTGGGATATTAATTTTCAAACATTTAGACAAGTCTTCACATACCTGTACCCAGAACCTCTGAACGGGTGGACAGAACCAGAGCGCGTGAATATAATCATCAGGTGTATTACTTATGCACTGTGAGCACTTGTTAGATGGTATAAAGCCCATCTTAAACATTCGCTCCCCTGTATAATGTACTCTATAGAGAACCTTATATTGTATTAATTGTAAATTGGAGATTCTAGTCAATTTAAAAGTATTTGAACATACTTGAGACCAAATTTTTTGTTCAAAGTTGATTGATAAATCTGACTCCCATTTTTCAACAGGTAGTGCTATCGAGTCATCGATTCTAGACAATTTTTTGTATATTTTAGATAATAATTTGGGTGGTTGAAAATTAATAAACTCTAACACACATGTTGGTGTTTCCAACAATGTTTTATTAAGCTTAAATTTCTTTTTTACAATTGACTTAATTTGTTGGTATTGTAGGAAATATTTATTATCAATGTCATATTGTATTATTAATTTATTAAATGGAATAAAGTCTATACCCTCAAATATGTGTTCCAGACATTCAATACCTTTCATTCTCCAACCTGGGAAATTTAACATATTATTTTCTTGTTGAATGTCAGGATTGTTCCAGAGAGGTGTATGTCTACATGGGAGTAGTGAAGACTTTGTCATTTTCAGATACTCCCACCATGCTGTCAGAGATGAGCTAATATTGATGCTCTTAAAGCAGACATGTCTTTTTAAATCTGTACTGATAAATGGTAGATCTGAAATCCTAATATTATTACATAAAGTTTGTTCTATATCTATCCAAGTTTCATCTAGTGCATTCGGTTTTAACCACTTTGATATATATTGTAATCTGTTTGCTAAATAGTAGTAATAAAAGTTTGGAAGTTCTAATCCTCCGGTATCTTTAGATTTTTGTAATGTTTTTAAACTAATACGCGGAGTTTTATTGTTCCAAAGGAATTTAGATATAGAAGAGTCCAGGGACTTAAACCATTCATTTGAAGGTTTATTTGGAATCATTGAGAATAAATAATTTATTCTCGGCAGCACCATCATTTTTACTGAGGCAACTCTTCCCATAAGTGATATGGGTAGAGATCTCCATCTAGTAAGATCGTCTTCAATTTTCTTTAATAGTGGGATATGATTTAATTTTATTAAATCCTCCAATTTAGGAGAGATATTAACACCTAAATATTTAATATTACCTGATTGTAGTCTTTCATTAAGAGAATTATTAAACACACAATTTATCGGAAGCACTGTAGATTTTGTCCAGTTTATAGAATAATCAGAAACTTTTGAAAATGAGTTTATTAACTTGATAACATTGGATATTGAGTTTCCTGAGTTCTCAAGAAAAAGCAAAACATCGTCAGCATAAAGACTCATTTTATGTTCTATGTTTCTACCCTTTATGCCTTTAATATCAACACTTTGCCTTATTGCTGCTGCTAACGGTTCAATAAAAATAGCAAATAATGCTGGTGAAAGTGGACAACCTTGCCTGGTGCCCCTCTGTAAACAGAAGCTTGAAGATAATTGATTATTTGTCCTGACACACGCTGTTGGTGAACTATATAATATTTTTAACCAGTTAATGAAGTAATCCCCAAATCCAAATTTATTTAAGGTAGCAAATAAGAAATTCCAATTTACTCTATCGAATGCTTTTTCAGCATCTAAAGAAAAAATAGCTGTTTCAATATTTTTAAAATACGAATACTCTATTACATTATATAATCTTCGTGTATTTGTGTCTGAGTGTCTTCCTTTTATGAATCCGGTTTGGTCTGGATGTATAATAACAGGAGTTATCTTCTCTAGTCTTTTAGATAAGACTTTACAAATTATTTTAACATCAACATTAATGAGAGAGATTGGACGATAACTCGTAGGTAATACTGGGTCTTTGCCTGGCTTTAATAAGAGACTAATGTTGGCTGAATTCATATGTGTTGGTAGCCTGCCATTTTCTTCTGACTCAAGTAGCACTCTATAAAATATCGGTTCCAGTATATCCCAGAACTTTTTATAGTATTCTACTGGATATCCATCAGGACCTGGCGATTTCTTATTAGGCATGCTTTTAATTGCTTCATGGAGCTCATCTGAAGTTAATGGTGAGTCTAGTTTTGATGATTGACTAATATCTAGTTTTGGGAGTGTTACTTTCTCTAAGAATTCATTAATATCCTCATTAGATGGATTTATTTGTGGAGTGTATAGAGTTTTATAGAAATCTTTAAAAACATTGTTTACTTTTCCCTCATCATGAATTATATTTCCATCTTTATCTTTAATACCATATATATATGTTTTTTCTTTGTTTAATTTAAGTTGATTAGCTAAAAAGCTCCCTGATTTATTACCGTATTCAAAATTATCTAATCTAAGTCTTTGTATCAAGAATTTATTTTTCTTATCAATAATTTCATTTAGTTCTAATTTTACTTTGCGTAGTTTTTGCTGTGTTTCCTCTTCTTGTAGACCTTCTAATAGTTTAATGGATTTCTCTAATTCCTCAATACGTTTATTTTCTTTTTTCTTTTTATTTGTTGAAT
>JBBPBX010042030.1:0-23580 GCA_038048925.1 Garcialebias charrua | reverse complement strand
TTAGTGATACATAGCCTAGGTTATGTAGTGATAAATAAATGGAAAAACGTGTATTGTTTATATTTATAATTTAGCATTGTATTTAAACTACATTTTGAAATGTATTTATTAATTTACCTATATGAACTGTGTTTTTTTAAAGATGGACAAGGTTGTATGTTTGCATAGTGTAAAGTAAATTCACAATTATGTATTTATTTGTACGTGTCAATTGTACACTTTTGTTTATAACTATCAATAATTAAACATGGTTCACCACTACACTGGAAATTATTGAATTTTTACCTGCCAACCAGGTGAAGACTTTCAGTGATCTTCTCCACTTCCTCAAAGGATATTTTTCCAGATGCCAGAGAGAGGGGCTGAAGGTGAAAGAGCCAGTTTTCCTCTGAGAAGTCAAACCACTTCTGGACATAACTGATGGCAGTGTTTAAGAAGGCTGTAAAGTCCTGCCTGGCCACACCAGCTTCAGATGGCAAGAGACGCTGCCTTTTAGACAGTACAGCTCGCTTTGTAGCCATTCATTCACGCGTTCCAGCCACACATGTTCCTTTTCCCACTCGACTCTGTATTTTTGCAGCCGTTTCTTTTTTTTCCTGGGGGGAGTAGTCAGGCTCGAAGGTGATCTATGTTCACTGTTTAAATCCCCTGAATGTTTGCCGCTCGCGTCCATAATGCCTTCTTCAAATCCTGTCGCTGCCGTGTCTTCCGTAAACTGCCAAGACTGGACCAATGAGATGAGCCGGATTCTGTAGTTTCAATCACGTGTGTAAAAGGGCTGTCAGCTCATATTCAATATTCATGTAGATGTTGAAAAAGTTTTTCAACATCTACATGAATATTGAAATCCCCATTATTATGACTATTAGTATTCAGTAATGTCAGACAAAAAAAACTGAGAATTCAGACAAAAACTGACAGTAAGTGCCTGGTGGATGATGTATAACAACTAGCAAAAGTGGTGATTCAGATTTCCATTTTTGATTAGAAAAACTAGGGGACAATGATTTAAATTAATTATTACTAATAATTGTTTTAGCATTAATCAATAATCCTGACTGAAAGATACTACTACACCTAGAATGTGGAGTGGATTAATTTATACTAACAAAATCCACCAGTTGTAGCCAGGTTTCTGTCAGACAGAATAAATCTATATGATTCAATTCAATTCAAAATACTTTATTAACCCCAAAGGGAAATTAAATGTTGTAACTCTTTATCCTTGTTTCATTGAGAGATGCTGGTGAAGGAACGTTTTTTTGATTTCATTGAGAGATGTTATAGATACTGATGGCTGTTGGCAGGAAGGATCTCTTGTAAAGGTTCGTCCCACAGCAGATCCAAACAAACTGGCTGCAGATGCCGTCCGATCCGTCCACCCAGACTCGGCTGGCCTCTCGGTTCTCCCAGACTGCAGGACCACCCGAATGCTGGGCAGAACTCATCCCAGAGCAATGGCCACTCCTCCCAGCAGCCTGCCGAGCTCCTCATCGCTGCGGACAGCCGACTGCAGGTGCTGGGGGACGATTCCAGTCCTTCTGCTGTCACGAGCCACGTTTCCTGCTAGTTCCAGGATATCAGTGGTCAGGCACTCGAGCACAGCCTGCAAGGAGCCAGGAATGCATCCACTGCACCTCCTTTTCAACTCATTTGAGATTTGGGGCTGCAAAGAGATCTGATGTTCAGTAATCCACATTTAATGATTTTATTATTCTGGTAAAGAAACAGTTTTATTTTAATACGATTTTTATGATTAATTTTTCTAGAGCTGATTTTTGGTTTATTTAATTTGGACCGTGGGCGAGCTGGCAGTGTTTCAATGGGGGTTTGGGTGAGTAACATTGGAGAAGCTGCAGAAAGGTGTTTAAGACTACAACTCTGCTTCCTGGACTGGACCCTGGGTTGTCAATTTTGAGGCCTTGCGAAATTGGTCAAATTTCTAGAAAGAAGAGCGGATCCACTCAAAGTGCGATGGATGCCATCTCTCCACATCAGATAAGGCTTTTTCCCCAAAAGCACTCCAGTTATCTATGTAGCCCACATTGTTTTCTGGACATCACCTGGACAGCCAGCGGTTGAACGATGACAATTGTGTAATCAAACACACTCCATGTTGATGATACACACAGACACACACTGTATGTACAGAAACACAGAAACA
Organism: Garcialebias charrua; assembly: GCA_038048925.1. Taxonomy (NCBI): domain Eukaryota; kingdom Metazoa; phylum Chordata; class Actinopteri; order Cyprinodontiformes; family Rivulidae; genus Garcialebias; species Garcialebias charrua. The sequence goes on along the minus strand of JBBPBX010042030.1, from coordinate 21,416 downwards.
CACTTTAAAAACACATACACCGAAATATACACTATACAGATACACACAGACACACTGTATGTAGAAACACACAGAGACACTATATGTAGATATACACAGTGAAACACTGCCTGTAGATACAGATACACACTATACGGACACACACAGACACACTGTATGTAGAAACACACAGAGACGCTATTTGTTGATACACACAGTGAAACACTGTGTAGATACAGGGACATACACTATACTGTATGTAGAAACACACAGAGACACTATATGTAGATACACACAGTGAAACGTTGCATGTAGATACAGACAGACACTGCATATAGAAACACACAGGGACAAACTATATGTAGATACAGAGAAACACAGTTACACACTGTATGTAGGTACACAAAGTTACACACTGTATGTAGATACAGACAGAGAAACACAGTTACACACTGTATGTAGGTACACAAAGTTACACAATGTACAGTATGTAGATACAGACAGGGACACTATGTAGATACAGACAGAAACATACAATGACACACTGTATGTAGACACACACAGTGACACACTATGTAGATACACACAGGGACACACTATAGATACGCACAGTGACACACTGTGTAGAAACACACATTGACACACTGTACAGTATATGGATACTGACAGACAGGCTGTATATAGAAACACACAGTGACACACTATGTAGATATACACTGTGACACACTGTATGTAGATAGGCACAGTGATGCACTGTATATAGATACAGACAGACACACGCTGTATATAGAAACACACATGACACTATGTAGATATACACAGTGACATACTGTATGAAGATACACACAGTGACACACTGTATGTAGTCAAAACACACTGGAACACACTATGTAGATAAAGACACACGCTGTACTGTATATAGAAAAACACAGGGACACACTGTATGTAGATACAGACAGTGACACACTGTATGTAGAAACACACAGGGACACACTGTATGTAGATACAGACAGTGACACACTGTATGTAGAAACACACAGGGACACACTGTATGTAGATACAGACAGTGACACACTGTATGTAGATACAGACAGTGACACACTGTATGTAGAAACACACAAGGATACACTGTATGTAGATGCACACTGTATGTAGATACAGACACACTGTATGTAGATACACACTGTATGTAGATACAGACACACTGTATGTAGATACAGACACACTGTATGTAGATACAGACAGACACACTGCATATAGAAACACAGGGACGCACTATATGTAAATACAGAAAAACACAGTTACACACTATATGTAGGTACACACTGTATGTAGATACAACCAGGCATGCTGTATATAGAAACACACACTATGTAGATACACACAGTGACACACTGTATATAGAAACACACAGAGACACACTGTATGTAGATACAGACAGAAACACACAGTGACACACTGTAAGTAGATACAGACAGACACACTGTATGTAGAAACACACAGGAACACACTATATGTAGATACAGACACTGTATGTAGAAACACACAGTGACACACTGTATGTAGATACAGACAGGCACACTGTATGTAGATACACACAGGAACACACTGTATGTAGATACAAACAGACACACTGTATGTAGATACACACAGGAACACACTGTATGTAGATACAAACAGACACACTGTATGTAGATACAGACACACTGTGTGTAGATACAGACAGCCACACTGCATATAGAAACACACAGGGACACACTATGTGTCGATACAGAAAAACACAGTTACACACTGTATGTAGGTGTAGCCGGACGGGTATTGATAAAAATAGGCAACTTTAGTTTAAAAAATAAATAAATAAATAATTTTTAATTAAAAAAATGAGTTTAGTTAAAAGCTTTACTAAAAGTTAACCTTAAGGCACGTAGACTCGTTGCATATGAGGCTTAAGGCCGAGATACACTTGAGCGTCCTCAGGATACGCCTATATGCAACGTACGTACGCCAAGGCAAAAGCGTAGCCCCGCGTAGCCCCTCAGGGCACATACGCGCAAAGCTTTTTTTTTTACGTCCGCGTGCGCGATGCGCGGTGTCTGACCATAAACTTCCCCGGCGCCGGACTGTTTTGTATGTTACACAAATGAAATAAATTCCCCTTCTTTATCGCTGATCGGGCCTTTTCTTTTGTTTTTTTGCCTAAAGTCAAGTAATCACTTCTTCCTCCGTTCACTCCATGAATGAAATGAATGAATTCAGGTCCTACCTGGTGCGCGATGTTTTAAATATCCCTGGTGGGCTGTGTGCTGCAGGAAAAGCACTCCCTTTATTATTTTTATTTCTGAGAGAACTTTTGATCAGAGTCAGAGTCAGAGAGTCTTTATTGTCATTTGCACCGCATGTGGTACATGTGATGAAAACGAGATTATGTACACGGGGTCCCAGTTACATCCAACAACAAATGCAAGAGAAAAACAGTAATAACATCTAGAATTAACTAAGAAAAACATCAACTAGTAATACACTAAGCCCTAATGTAGTGGAAAAACATCATTATAAACAGCAGCACGAACATGAGTCTGTATGAGCAGATGGTCACAGATGAACACAGCAACAAGAAAACAGATCAGCATCAGCATGATGTGATATTTTGCAGTGTTTATTCTTATTATTTATTTATTCATGAGTCTAACAGCCTCAGGGTAGAAGCTGTTCCTCAGTNAGGTTCCGGACTTACGAGCTGGCGAATTATTGGAAAAAACGCAAAAAATACTGAGTTTTCCTGTGTTTTTTCACCACAGTTCGTTAGCTAAACATGTGGACACACGTTTCCGATCATTTTTATGCACTCATAAGCAGTTTTTCGATGAAAAACGAGTGTTCGTAGTCGCGCTAGCAAAACCGTTCCAATTTACGAGCGAAATTCCGGACTTACGAGAAGCGTGGCGGCCGTTCCAAATTACGAGATTTCCGGTTTACGAGCGCCTCGTTGTAACGGATCTCGCTCGTAAATCGGGGACTACCTGTATGTACAGGACATTAAGTGTATTACTAGTTGATGTTTTTCTTAGTTAATTCTAGATGTTATTACTGTTTTTCTCTTGCATTTGTTGTTGGATGTAACTGGGACCCCGTGTACATAATCTCGTTTTCATCACATGTACCACATGCGGTGCAAATGACAATAAAGACTCTCTGATTCTCTGACTCTGATGATGTGATATTTTGCAGTGATTATTCTTATTGTTTATTTATTCATGAGTCTAACAGCCTCAGGGTAGAAGCTGTTCCTCAGTCTAGTGGTTCTACATTTGATGCTCCTCAACCTCCGTCCTGAGGGGAGTGGGGCAAAGAGTGAGTGTGCTGGGTGAGTGAGGTCTTTCATGATGCAGGTGGCTCTTTTCCTGCATCTGGAGGTGTAAATGTCTGTGATGGTGGGGAGACTGACTCCAACAGACTTCTGTGCAGCCTTCACCACTCTCTGTAGCAGCACACGTCACATTGGCGATAGGCATTTGCACTTATTTTCTTTTGATAAGTGCAAATGCCTATTGCCAATGTGACGTGTGCTGCTGACCACTTGACCAGGTCACCCTTGTAAAAGAGATCTCGATCTCAACGGGCTCTACATGGTTAAATAAAGGTGATTGATTGATTGATTCCTCTCTGCAACTGTGCAGCCTCCATGCCACACATTGATGCTGGAGCACAAGATGCTCTCCACTGCACACCTGTATATAACATATATAGTAGAAACACCGCATGATCAGAACACCGCCGCGGTCTTCAGCGAGCTACATGAGCTGACTGAAAGCTGCCTGTCAATCATTTCAGTAGGCGTGTCAGCAAGTGACCAATCAGCGAGCTCAGTTGAGTCCCCTCCGTGCGCAGCTGCTCATATTACAACAAGGAGAACGCGAGCGTTTGAAAGCTGATAGTTTCTGACGTATAGCAGCAAAACACATGCGCACAAAATGCGCGCGTAGAGTGGCGTACTTGAGGACGCTCAAGTGTATCTCGGCCTTAAAGACAATTTCACACACACCAATAAATTGCACAGTAGTTTAATAAAATCCTAAATTTAAAATACACAGTATAAAAAGGCAGTTATAGCTCAATTCATTAATACAAGTGCAATACAGTAATATGTTAAAAGGGAAAAAACCCACACACAGTCTCTCTCAGTAGTCCAGAGTCCGCCCTGGTGAAATCCGCTGCACCCAAAGAGACGCCACTCCAACCGACACCTGTATGAGTGGTTGAGCTGGCATCAGTCGGCACAGCTCGGCCCGCAGGACGCGTGACGCAGCCCACGCCACGCCGTCCAGACAGCGGGCCCCAAACAGTCCCAGGACCAGCCGGCAGGCGAGGGACGACCCGGATGCGGGGCAGAACCAGTCGGGACAGTCCAGACCGCAGCAGACACACGGCCACGGACAAACAGGAAGTAGATGTCGCCACGGACAACAGGAAGCAGACGGTCGCAAAGGACAAACAGCAGCAGCTACCAAACATAAATATTAATTAAAATCTGAACGTGTAAAAGAACAGAAAAACTGGCGCTTCACTACTCACCGTGTTCCACCTCAACAGGAGAGGGAAACAGAAAACTCGTACATTTGGTCGCGAGAACAGTGGATCATCGCGACCGTGCACCTCAACGCTCCTCGAAAAGACATGCTGTATATAGAAACACACACTATGTAGATACACACAGTGACACACTGTATGTAGGCTAGATACAGACAAAAACACACAGTGACACACTATGTAGATACACACAGTGGCACACTGTATGTAGATACAGACAGAAACACACAGTGACACACTATGTAGATACAGACAGACATGCTGTATATACTTGTAGAAACACACACTATGTAGATACGCACAGTGACACACTGTATGTAGATACAGACAGAAACACACAGTGACACACTATGTAGATACAGACAGACACACTGTATGTAGATACAGACAGACACACTGTATATAGAAACGCACAGTGACACACTGTATGTAGATACTTATGCCTGTTACCCACTGCCCCCTTTGTCGAGCGGCCGAAGCGGCCGGTTTACATTCAAAGTCTATGGAGGAGACGCGTGGAGTCACGGCGAACAAGGAAGCGGCGCGATTCAAGTGATCGAAGCGGCGCGGGGGCAGCCTGCACACGCACGCGCGCGTCGCCGTCGAGCCGCCGACGTCCCAAATGTTGATCTCTGGCGGCTCGACGCATCCGGCAAACAGTCGGGAGAGCCTCGCTATCTGATTACACAACCACAACGGGACTTTTTTCGGACTTTTTAAACTCACCGGATCGAGCCTCCAGGAATTGGAACCAAACTCCGGTAAGAAACGTGGCATTTTTACAGTTGCTGCTGACAGGCTGCTGTCCTCTCCAGTGTAGATCACCCCAAACATAAAAAAAAGTTTTAATCTCATCGAAGACCGTCGGAGGTGCAGTTAAAACAACAACTGAACCCGGAAAACAAGCCAGAGACCCCTCCCTCTGCTACCCCCTAGTGTACGTCATCAGACGGTGTTCAGTGGTTCAGTGGGACCGTGACCAGCGGCCAAAAGGGGACGGCAGGCGCGTTTCGAGTTGTGCAGTGGGTAACCGGCATTAGGGTGTAACGGTATGCTAAAATCACTTTTCGGTTTGGTTCAACTACAAGGAGAGCTCGGTTCGGTTTATTTTCGGTTTATTTTCGGTACAATTTTTTTTTTTTATACAAAATAAAGACTTACAAAATGTTTATTTTGAAAATATGCCAAAAATATTCATTCATTCAACCTTTATTTATACAGGCTAGCCTCGTTGAGTCACGGGGACTCATTTACAAGAGGGACCTGTCTCACTCACACCAAACAACCATCCACTCTCACACCTAGGGTCAATTTAGAGTCACCAATCAGCCTAACAAGCATGTTTTTTGGTCTGTGGGAGGAAACCGGAGTACCCGGAGGAAACCCACGCATGCACGGGGAGAACATGCAAACTCCACCCAGAAAGGCCCCGGACCGGGATTTGAACCGGCAACCTTCTCGCTGAGAGGCAGCAGCTCTACCAGTTGTGCCAACGTGCTGCCCATATATGTTTGTATTGTATTGTAGTAATAAATAAAAGTGACCCATTTGCATGATATTTTAAATAAACAGCACTCTACAATAAATAAACTATATGAACAATAATAAAAATCTTAATAAATGCAATAACAGTCAGAACCAGAACAATAAGCAGCAACAGACTGTTTACAATCTAACTAATCAAGTTTTTGTTCAGTAGCAGCAGTGTGGCTGTATTTGTCCTCATTACTGTACTCACAACTTCTTCTTGGTGGGACAGGTGGGACTGTGGGAACAGTTCAGAGTTCAGTTCAGTCATCACTTAGCTGCAGGTGGATTTACCTCTGTCACAGACTGGAAATAAAAAACAAAAGAGATTAAAAAAAACAAGTTAATAAGATTATGATTTAAAAAAAAAGATTATTTAGATAATAATAAAACAATACCTCTTGAACAATTGAATCTCTCACTCTTCATCATCATGGCAGGCAGGGCTTTAATCTGGTCCAGGGCTTGTTGTTGACAACATCAGTTAGTTTTTTCATAAAGAGCTGAACTTTTTGAAGTGTTGACGTGATGAATGTCTCATAGCGACGCTCAGTAACTTTAAAGCCTGCGCATATAACAACGTTCAGACTAGATTCAGAGATTTAAAAACTCATACAGCTTGTGTTATTGCTCTGGACCGCTCTGATTACCTGATGAAGTAGTTTTAATACAGCTGCTGTTCACGTTCAGATGAAGTAGTTTTAATACAGCTCTTCGTTCACGTTCGGATGACAGTTTCCAGCGCGTTCAAGACGTGTTGCTGCTGCAGAGAGCTGCGTCGCAGCAGGTGCGTCACGTCACGCAGCTGCTGCAGAGTCTTCATGAAACTTAAGCCTGGGATATAGTTGACGCGTCGCATAGGGCGCACGGCCAAAGTGACGCAATCGCGAAGTCCCCGCCCCCGCACTTTGGCCAGCGCGTTGGTTTCGCGCGTGGTCGTGCACCTCCCAGATTTTGAAGCTCCGCAAGCCTAGCGCGCGCCAAATTGATTGACAGGTCGGGTAGGGACCTCACCGACAGCCTTCACGCCAGAGCCTGCAGCTGTCTGCGCCGCTGTGGTCGTGGAAACGGCGTCGCGACGCATGGAGGAATGTTTTTTATGTGATTCAAATGTATTAAATTCCCCGAGCGAGCGGAAAGCTATTTGTTTTTGTTGTGTGATTTCAAACAGTTCTTCTTCTACGGTAGATTTCTTCTTCTACACCCTTTCTTGCAACATATTCATTCATTCATTCAACCTTTATTTATACAGGCTAGCCTCGTTGAGTCACGGGGACTCATTTACAAGAGGGACCTGTCTCACTCACACCAAACAACCATCCACTCTCACACTCACACCTAGGGTCAATTTAGAGTCACCAATCAGCCTAACAGCCTAATATGCACAGGTTTTAGAGGGTACTGCCACCTGCTGGTCAGTAAAAGAACAGCACTTTGCCATGCGCTGCCGTGCCACACTATAAACGCATGCACAGTGCGCGCGCAGCACGCGCGCTCCAGCTTGCGGACCAAAGCGCGACTATATCCGAGGCTTTAAAGGCTGACTTGCGCTTTGGTCCGCAGGCTGGAGCGCGCGCGCCGCGCGTGCACTCAGCCGTGCGGCGAAATGCGTTCACAGTTTCGCCACTGTGTTTATGGTTGACGCACGGCGGCGCATGGCAAAGTGCTGTTCTTTTACGGACCAGCAGGAGGCAGTACCCTCTAAAACCTGTGCATATGTTGCAAGAAAGGTGTAGAAGAAGAAATCTACCGTAGAAGAAGAACTGTTTGAAATCACACAACAAAAACAAATAGCTTTCCGCTCGCGTGCTGAACTGTTGTCTTTATTTGCGGCTTTAATGCATGGAGTCAGCGGAGGAGAAAGCGATCACGTGACTTTTGGCGAAAAAACAAAAGAAAAGTCCGACTCCAGATCAGGAACGAAGGAGAATTTAATACATTTTGTGTCACAAAACATTCCTCCATGCGTCGCGACTCCGTCTCCACGACCACAGCGGCTCAAACAGCTGCAGGCTCCGGCGTGAAGAGGGTGAAGGCTGTCGGGTGAGGACCTGTCAATCAAATCGCGCAGGGGCGGGGACTGTGAAATTGCATCACTTTTGGAGCGCGCGCGCTGCGCAACACGTCGAGTATGAATCTAGCTGTAAGTCCACACAAGCTGCGCAGTCCACACAAGCTGCGCGTGCGCTCGTCTTTTAACAAGAAAGCTATAACGTTCAAAAACAGGAGACCGCACGAGATGCTAACGGCTAAATGCTGCGCGTGCCACGCGAAAATAGCTCCGTGCTGAAACGCGCCCAGGAAATTTTGTTCCGCGGTGCATATATTCCCCTGTTAAGAACGTTTAATGAGTGAAAAAATAACCGAAACAGTACGCAGTTGGACCGAACCGAACGTGGTGTACCGAAACGGTTCGGTACACCCATTACAACCGTTACATGCCTAGTAGATACAGACAGAAACACACAGTGACACACTATGTAGATACACACAGTGACACACTGTATGTAGATACAGACAGACACACTGTATATAGATACAGACAGACACACTGTATGTAGAAACACACAGGGACACACTGTATGTAGATACAAACAGAAACGCACAGTGACACATTGTATGTAGATACAGACAGACACGCTGTATATAGAAACACACAGGGACACACTATATGTAGATACAGAAAAACACAGTTACACAGTGTATGTAGGTACACACAGTTACCCTATTTTTCGGAGTATAGGTCGCACCTTTTTATAATTTTTTCATGGCCTGCGACCTATACTCAGGTGCGACCTATATATGGCTTTTTATAAAATAAGCTGATTTGTAATCATTTATGAACAAAAATTAAACTGAGACACACTCTTACAATAATGTCAGTTAACAAATATATATATTTTTAGGTGTTTATCCTGCTAAAATCATTCATTTATTAAAGAAAAGTCCAGCTCAGACACATATTTGCTATACTGTAATTTTTTATCAAACAATTAATTGTTTTTAAGTGTTAATCTTCTTAAAAGCCTTGCTGTGCGCTTCTGTGGAAGAGACATTTGCAGCAGAGCTAAACACAGTCCACATTTTGACGTACCGGTAGGTGCGACCTATACTCAGGTGTGACTTATATATGGATTTTTCCAATTCTTTGGCAATAAATGGATGGTGCGACCTATACTTGGGTGCGACCTATACTCCAAAAAATACGGTACACACTGTATGTAGATACAGACAGACACGCTGTATATAGAAACACACACTATGTAGATACACACAGTGACACACTGTATGTAGATACACACAGTGACACACTGTATATAGAAACACACAGGGACACACAGTGACACACTGTATGTAGAAACACCGAGTAACACACTGTATGTAGAAACACACAGTGACACACTGTATGTAGATACAGACAGAAACACACAGTGAAACACTATGTAGATACACTCAGTGGCACACTGTATGTAGTGTTACGAGTTCAAGAGTTGAAGGAAGCTCTGAAACAAATGTGCACGTTATTTGCAGGTTTATTGTACATATAAGAAGACATTTGCAGCTTTCACAGACCTCTCGCTGTTCACAAAGTCCACACACACCAACTTTGAAGGTTGGCCACGTATAAAAAACCCTGGGTGTCGTCATCGCCTCGTGGGACCGCCCTACTCTTACCACGTAGCCAGCCTCTCTGCAAATCAGCTATCAGCTCGATGTAAACAAACTAGTGTCGTGTCTGTTGAATGGTGCAGATGTGTAACTGAAAAACTCTTCCCTATTGAAAACAAAGCCCAGAAGAAAAAAGGTTCTGCCTTGGGTCATATTTCACATTACAGTATATGGCAGAATACAGGTGCACACTAATTTTAGAACATAATAGATATAATACTGATAGAAATATATTTCCGTAGATACAGACATACACACTGTATGTAGATACAGACACACTGTATGTAGATACAGACTCACTGTATGTAGATACAGACACACTGTATGTAGATACAGACACACTGTATGTAGATACAGACACACTGTATGTAGATACAGACACACTGTATGTAGATACATACACACTGTATGTAGACACAGACACACTGTATGTCGAAACACACAGGAACACACTGTATGTAGATACAGACAGAAACACACAGTGACACACTGTATGTAGATACAGACAGAAACACACAGGGACACACTGTGTGTAGAAACACACAGTGACACACTGTATGTAGATACAGACAGAAACACACAGTGACACACTATGTAGATACACACAGTGACACACTATGTAGATACACACAGTGACACACTGTATGTAGATACACACAGGAACACACTGTATGTAGATACAGACACACTGTACAGTATGTAGATGCAGACAGACACACTGTATTTAGAAACACACACTATGTAGATACACACACAGTGACACACTGTATATAGAAACACACAGGGACACACAGTGACACACTGTATGTAGAAACACAGAGTAACACACTGTATGTAGAAACACACAGTGACACACTGTATGTAGATACACACATTGATCTACATACAGTGTGTCTGTCTGTATCTACATACAGTGTGTCTGTCTGTATCTACATACAGTGTGTCACTGTGTGTTTTTGTCTGTATCTACATACAGTGTGTCACTGTGTGTTTCTACATACAGTGTGTCACTGTGTGTTTCTGTCTGTATCTACATACAGTGTGCCACTGTGTGTTTCTACATAGTGTGTATGTCTGTATCTACATACAGTGTGTCTGTCTGTATCTACATACAGTGTGTCACTGTGTGTATCTACATAGTGTGTCACTCTGTGTTTCTGTCTATATCTACATACAGTGTGTCACTGTGTACTCTGATGCATGCTCAATAATCCAGGTAGAAAAATCTAAAAAAGCTAAGTCTGGTCCTCTGGACATTCAAAAAATAAAACAAAATAAAGCAAAAAAAATGTAGAAACGTTTCGTCTTTCGTCCGAAAGACTTCCTCAGTCTGAGTTGCTGTGTTCAGCTCAGTCTTATAAATAGCACCCTCTCACAGTGTTGCACAACCAGTTGGCTGATGACAGCCTGAAACCAGTTGCTCACATGATCAAGGAGGGCCATCAGCCTAACAATGGATCATTAGCACCCTGATGGTTGTTTGCTATTCACAGAGGGCTGAGTGATACTAGCAATAACAGCATTGTAAGAGGGGGACAGTTGAACCCGGAGGCCTCCACCCCTGTTTAATGATGGACGGTTTCTTTTCACAAAGATGGCCTCCTTTACTCCTCTCTCAAACCATCGTTCCTCTCTATCAAGGATGTGAACATCTTCATCCTTGAAAGAGTGACCGCTGGCGTGGAGATGAGTGTAGACTGCAGAGTCCTGACCTGATGATGTTGATCTTCTGTGCTGGGCCATCCTTTTGGCCAGTGGCTGTTTAGTTTCCCCGATATAAGACTGATCACAGCCCTCCTGACACTGAACAGCATACACAATATTACTCTGTTTGTGCCGGGGGACTGGATCTTTGGGATGAACCAGTCTTTGCCGTAATGTATTTTGGGGTTTAAAAGCCACTGGGACGTTGTGTTTAGAGAATAAACGTCTCAATGTCTCTGAAACTCCCGCAACATACGGAATGACCACTGGTCTGGGTCTGGGTTCCTTCTTTTCACCTGATGGCTGGCTGGAGTCCTGTTTGGGTTTCTTCTCTGCTTTCAGGAAGGCCCAGTTAGGATATCCACATTTCCCTAGAGCCTGTTTTGTGTGTGATTTCTCCTTCTGTCTGGCTCCTAAGTTAGTGGGGACGCTGTCTGCTCTGTGATACAGAGTCCTGATGACTCCTAACTTGTGCTCCAGAGGGTGATGGGAGTCGAACTGTAAATACTGGTCTGTGTGTGTGGGTTTGCGGTACACATCAGTTTGCAGATTTCCTCTATCAGAAACTGAGACCTCACAGTCCAAGAAAGCCAACCTGCCATTTTTTACATCTTCTCGTGTGAACTTGATGTATTTATCCACAGAGTTGATGTGATCAGTGAAATGTTGGACTTCCTGAGATTTAATTTTAACCCAGGTGTCATCAACATACCTGAACCAATGACTTGGTGGTCTCCCTGAAAAGGAAGTCAAGGCTTTCTTTTCTACCTCCTCCATGTACAGGTTGGCAACAATAGGAGAAACTGGCGACCCCATAGCACACCCATGTTTCTGCCTATAATATTGCTCCCCATATGTGAAGTAGGTTGACTGCAGGCACAGTTTCAAGAGTTGACACAGTTGCTCTGTGGAAAGTGTGGTCCTGCTGTTCAGAGTGGTGTCTGATTTTAACCTTAAACAGACCACCTCTACTGCTTCATCAACAGGGATGCACGTAAAGAGTGATGTGACATCAAAAGAGACCATTGTTTCATCAGTCTCATCAGTTTCAGAGACATTGAGATGTTTATTTTCTAAACACAACATCCCAGTGGCTTTTAAACCCCAATACATTATGGCAAAGACTGGTTCATCCCAAAGATCCAGTCCCCCGGCACAAACAGAGTAATATTGTGTATGCTGTTCAGTGTCAGGAGGGCTGTGATCAGTCTTATATCGGGGAAACTAAACAGCCACTGGCCAAAAGGATGGCCCAGCACAGAAGATCAACATCATCAGGTCAGGACTCTGCAGTCTACACTCATCTCCACGCCAGCGGTCACTCTTTCAAGGATGAAGATGTTCACATCCTTGATAGAGAGGAACGATGGTTTGAGAGAGGAGTAAAGGAGGCCATCTTTGTGAAAAGAAACCGTCCATCATTAAACAGGGGTGGAGGCCTCCGGGTTCAACTGTCCCCCTCTTACAATGCTGTTATTGCTAGTATCACTCAGCCCTCTGTGAATAGCAAACAACCATCAGGGTGCTAATGATCCATTGTTAGGCTGATGGCCCTCCTTGATCATGTGAGCAACTGGTTTCAGGCTGTCATCAGCCAACTGGTTGTGCAACACTGTGGGAGGGTGCTATTTATAAGACTGAGCTGAACACAGCAACTCAGACTGAGGAAGTCTTTCGGACGAAAGACGAAACGTTTCTACATTTTTTTTGCTTTATTTTGTTTTATTTTTTGAATGTCCAGAGGACCAGACTTAGCTTTTTTAGATGTGTCACTGTGTGTTTCTACATACAGTGTGTCACTGTGTGTTTCTGTCTGTATCTACAGTGTGTTCTTGTGTGTTTCTCCATACAGTGTGTCTGTCTGTATCTACATACAGTGTGTTCCTGTGTGTTTCTACATACAGTGTGTCTGTCTGTACCTACATACAGTGTGTCACTGTGTGTATCTACATAGTGGGTCACTATGTGTTTCTGTCTGTATCTACATACAGTGTGTCACTCTGCGTTTATGTCTGTATCTACATACAGTGTGTTCCTGTGTGTTTCTACATACAGTGTGTCTGTCTGTATCTACATACAGTGGGTCTGTCTGTATCTACATACAGTGTGTCACTGTGTGTATCTACATACAGTGGGTCTGTCTGTATCTACATACAGTGTGTCACTGTGTGTTTCTGTCTGTATCTACATACAGTGTGTCACTGTGTGTATCTACATACAGTGTGTCACTGTGCGTTTCTATATACAGTGTGTCTGTCTGTATCTACATACAGTGGGTCTGTCTGTATCTACATACAGTGTGTCACTGTGTGTTTCTGTCTGTATCTACATACAGTGTGTCACTGTGTGTATCTACATACAGTGTGTCACTGTGCGTTTCTATATACAGTGTGTCTGTCTGTATCTACATACAGTGGGTCTGTCTGTATCTACATACAGTGTGTCACTGTGTGTTTCTGTCTGTATCTACATACAGTGTGTCACTGTCTGTATCTACATACAGTGTGTCACTGTGTGTATCTACATACAGTGTGTCTGTCTGTATCTACATACAGTGTGTCACTGTGTGTATCTACATACAGTGGGACTGTCTGTATCTACATACAGTGTGTCACTGTTTGTATCTACATACAGTGGGTCTGTCTGTATCTACATACAGTGTGTCACTGTGTGTTTCTGTCTGTATCTACATACAGTGTGTCACTGTGTGTATCTACATACAGTGTGTCACTGTGCATTTCTATATACAGTGTGTCTGTCTGTATCTACATACAGTGTGTCTGTATCTACATACAGTGTGTCACTGTGTGTATTTACATAGTGTGTCACTGTGTGTTTCTGTCTGTATCTACATACAGTGTGTCACTGTGTGTTTCTACATACAGTGTGTGTCACTGTGTGTTTCTGTCTGTATCTACATACAGTGTATCACTGTGTGTATCTACATAGTGTGTCTGTCTGTATCTACATACAGTGTGTCTGTCTGTATCTACATACAGTGTGTCTGTCTGTATCTACATACAGTGTGTCTGTCTGTATCTACATACAGTGTGTCTGTCTGTATCTACATACAGTGTGTCACTGTGTGTTTTTGTCTGTATACAGTGTGTCACTGTGTGTTTCTACATACAGTGTGTCACTGTGTGTTTCTGTCTGTATCTACATACAGTGTGCCACTGTGTGTTTCTACATAGTGTGTATGTCTGTATCTACATACAGTGTGTCTGTCTGTATCTACATACAGTGTGTCACTGTGTGTATCTACATAGTGTGTCACTCTGTGTTTCTGTCTATATCTACATACAGTGTGTCACTGTGTGTTTCTACATACAGTGTGTCACTGTGTGTTTCTGTCTGTATCTACATACAGTGTGTTCTTGTGTGTTTCTCCATACAGTGTGTCTGTCTGTATCTACATACAGTGTGTTCCTGTGTGTTTTTACATACAGTGTGCCTGTCTGTACCTACATACAGTGTGTCACTGTGTGTATCTACATAGTGTGTCACTATGTGTTTCTGTCTGTATCTACATACAGTGTGTCACTCTGCGTTTATGTCTGTATCTACATACAGTGTGTTCCTGTGTGTTTCTACATACAGTGTGTCTGTCTGTATCTACATACAGTATGTCTGTCTGTATCTACATACAGTGTGTCTGTCTGTATCTACAGTGTGTCTGTATCTACAGTGTGTTCCTGTGTGTATCTACATACAATGTGTATGTATGTATGTATCTACATACAGTGTGTCACTGTGTGTATCTACATAGTGTGTCACTGTTTGTTTCTGTCTGTATCTACATACAGTGTGTCACTGTGTGTTTCTACACACAGTGTGTCCCTGTGTGTTTCTGTCTGTATCTACATACAGTGTGTCACTGTGTGTTTCTGTCTGTATCTACATACAGTGTGTTCCTGTGTGTTGATATACAGTGTGTCTGTATCTACATACAGTGTGTCATATAGATAAAAACAGACACACACTTTATGTAGATACACAGACACACATAATGCATGTGTATACACAGACACATATTGTAAGTAGATGCACACATATACACTATTTATGTAGATACACACAGGCACATACTGTATGTGGATGTGCACAGATACACAATACACAGTATGTACCAAATTCTGTACACACAGAGACAGAATTTATATAGATCTACACATAAATACACACACAGACACATTGTAAACACAGACACCCTGTATGTAGATCAACAAACACACACACACTGTATCAGTGACATGCGGTGAGGTTTGTGACATACAGTATGAGGTACTGACTCGTCAGGAATGCTTCACTTGAAGAGGTAGATCACATGCTCTTGTGTTTAGCGCTCATGTAATTATTTTCAGTTTACATATCCAGTGTAAGGTTTATTCACTCAAGGCAGTCATAATTTTATTCATTAGAAAGCCTGAGAGTTACTGGCTCCTAGCAAACAGTTACCAGAAGCACCCTGTCAGAATAAGACTGTTCCCAGATTTTTTTCTGGCTGGATCCGGCTCCGATTAAGCACTGGTTTTACTGAAAATCGAGTTTAAAAAAATCCTTTAGTTTTGAGATATGATCTTCCATTTTGGCTAAACAAATTTAAACGAGTGTACCATTACAGATTTGCTACACTCCCACCGCTCTGCGTAACAGAAGAACACACACCGACTTGCACCTGTTTCATTGTCCCTATGGGGCAGCGCTGCCCCCTATCGGTGCAACATGGTACTTTCTGCATCACCCTGTGGTTTTCACCATGCATTTATGACCGATTAGAAAGAAGAAATATGTCACACACAGATTCAGTATATTAGACAGACTGTAGAATATAAGCATGTGTAGCACATGCATATATTGGCGATATACAGGTGCTGGTCATAAAATTAGAATATCATGAAAAAGTTGATTTATTTCAGTAATTCCATTCAAAAGGTGAAATGTATATTTTATTCATTCGTTATTCATATATTATATTCATACATATTTCAAATGTTTATTTCTTTTAATGTTAATGATTATAACTGACAACTAATGAAAACCCCAAATTCAGTATCTCAGAAAATTAGAATGTAGTGAAAAGGTTCAATATTGAAGACACCTGGTGCCCCACTCTAATCAGCCAATTAACTCCAAACACTTGCAAAGGCCTTTAAATGGTCTCTCAGTTTAGTTCTGTAGGCTACACAATCATGGGGAAGACTGCTGACTTGACAGTTGTCCAAAAGACGACCATTGACACCTTGCAAGGAGAGCAAAACACAAAAGGTCATTCTAGCTATTCACAGAGCTCTGTGTCCAAGCACATTAATAGAAAGGTGAAGGGAAGGAAAAGATGTAGTAGAAAAAAGTGTAAAAGCAATAGGGATAACTGCACCCTGGAGAGGATTGTGAAACAAAACCTATTCCAAAATTTGGGGGAGATTTACAAAGAGCAGACTGCAGCTGGAGTCGGTGCTTCAAGGACCACCACGCACAGACATATGCAAGACCTGTGTTTTAGCAGCCACATTCCTTGTGTCAAGCCATTCTTGAACAAGAAACAGCATCAGAAGCATCTCGCCTGGGTGTGCTGCTGATGGGTCCAAAGACATGTTCTCTGATGCAAGTAAATGTTAAATTCCCTTTGGAAATCAAGGTCCCAGAGTCCGAAGGAAGAGAAGAGAGGTACAGAATCCACATTACTTAAGGTCCAGTGTCAAGTTTCCACAATCAGTGATGGTTTGGGGTGCCATGTCATCTGCTGGTGTTGGTCCACTGTGTTTCCTGAGGTCCAAGGCCAACGCAGCCATCCACCAGGAAGTTTTAGAGCACTTCATGGTTCCTGTTGCTGACCAACTTTATGGAGATGTAGATTTAATTTTCAGGTCTCTCTTGTAAATGAGTCTTTGAGGCTGAATGGTATTAACCTGTATGAATAAAGGTTGAATTAATCTTCCAACAGGACTTGGCACCTGCACACAGTGCCAAAGCTACCAGTACCTGGTTTAAGGACCATGATATCCCTGTTCTTACACTCAGCGTCCCCCCCCAACCCCCCCCCCCACACACACACACACTGTATGTTACAAACATACACACTGTATGCAGATGTAACCCAGACAAATATGTTAGTGCATTGATTAAATTCATAAAATATATTACAGTTCAAAGCAGGGGTGCCCAAAGTGGGGCCCACAGGCCAAAGTTGGCCCGCGAAGCTGTTTGATATGGCCTGCCAGGAGCTGTCCTCGTTACTATATTAAAATCTCGTAAGCCAAAGTACTGTATTTTTATTCCAGCATTGGAATGAATCAACACCACTGGTGTTGGTCCACTGTGTTTTCTGAGGTCCAAGGTCAACACAGTGGCGTCTACCAGGAAGTTTTAGAGCACTTCATGCTTCCTGCTGCTGACCAACTTTATGGAGATGCAGATTTCATTTTCCAACAGGACTTAGCACCTGCACACAGTGCCAAAGCTACCAGTACCTGGTTTAAGGACCATGGTATCTCTGTTCTTAATTGGACAGTAAACTCGTCTGACCTTAACTCCATAGAAAATGTATGGGGTGTTGTGAAGAGGAAGACGAGATACACCAGTCCCAACAATTCAGATGAGCTGAAGGCCACTATCAGAGCAACCTGGGCTCTCATAACACCTGAGCAGTGCCGCAGACAGACACCATGCCACATCGCATTGCTGCAGTAATCCAGGCAAAAGGAGCCCCAACTAAGTACTGAGTGCTGTGCATGCTCATACTTTTCATGTTCAGAATTTTTAGTTGGCCAACATTAATAAAAATCATTTTTTTAATTGATCTTAAGTAATATTCTAATTTTCTGAGATGCTGAATTTGGGGTTTTCATTAGTTGTCAGTTATAATCATCAACATTAAAATAAATAAACATTTGAAATGTATCAGTCTGTATGTAATGAATTAATATAATATACAAGTTTCACTTTTTGAATGGAATTACTGAAATAAATAAACTTTTTCATGATATTCTAATTTTATGATCGGCACCTACATCTATATATTAAAATGACAACATTTATATATTTGTTTAACTGTATACAAATAAAATGACTTTACTTAAAGAAATATTTGCATTTCATGCATTATATTATCACATGTGGCCCGCAGCCCTCTGATAGATTTTCATTTTGGTCCTCTCAGGGAAAAAGTTTGGGCACCCCTGGTTCAAAGAAAATTAAAAACTCAAGTTAAATACAGTATGTTGTAAATATAGCTAAAATGCTTGTCATTTAATAATAATAATAATAATAATAATAATGAATCCAATTTATAACGCACTTTTCATTAATGAAAATCTCAAAGTGCTACAAGGAGCATTTACGTTGTAAAAGGCTTAAAAACTGCTTAAAATACATAAGCCTAAGTTAAAAGCAAGTGAAGTATAACATTCTGCTGGTATATCTTATTTCTGCTTTATTGTGAAAAGCAAAAGGAAGTGTGAATAGTCAGGGAAGCCGCTCACCAGAGGCAACAGGTGTGTGGCAGCTTTGAGTAATTAAATGTTTCCTGATTGTTAACCCAGTGATCGGTAATGGACACTTGTTTAATATTTTTTGTGACAAAAATGGACATTTGTCCTACAGTTCTGTGTTTTTGCTCTTTGAGGCAGTTTAAAGAGGAACTAAACCCAAAATTAACTTTTTTTAGCTGATAAACTCCCTAGAATGTGTTCAAAATGTTATCTAGCACTATGGCTGTGTTTAGTTTCATATAATTGTGCGTATCTGTGTAAATCGGCTAATTGGCAATATTTTGGCCTAAAAACGTGTGTACGGTAGTCCTTTGGGTTGAACAGAGGTTACTGCACCTTAATTTTCATATTGGTCAGGACTGTTCACTCTGATGTGTCTTGTACACTCTGATGTCACAAAGGTTCAAGCATCCCCTGCAGAGATGAGAAGGTCCTGCAGCTGTGCATACCTTATATGGAAGTGCTACATTTCACTCCTGACAAGCGGTTTTTTTTTTCTTTTCATTTTCATTTTTTTAGGCCTTTGGTTTTGGATGGAATGGGTGGAATAGATAAATACATCTACATGTTTATTCTTTGTTGTTGCTTGGTGTATGTTGTTGGCTAGAGGTTTAATTTGTTTTAGGTTGTTGCAGGTGGAGGCGTGAACAAAAGCACAACTCTACCTCCACCCCTCCTTGTCTCTCGACACGCCCATTTTCAGGGAGATTTTGGAAGGAGGAGTTACCGATCCACAGGGTGTGGAGTTGCTCTTTAACATTGAACATTTACCATTCACTAGCTAAGAGAATGCTGCACAGGAAGCCTAGTTGAGCATGCTAAGCTTACTAAGGAGAATGCATCATTCTGGTCATTAATGTGAATGCAGACTGAGAGACAGCTCTGTTCATCAGGCAGTCAGGATGCTAAACACTCTGCCTGCTCTGCCTCCCCTCCCATTTGAACTGCCTTAACACAAAAAACTTTCTCACACATCACCACACAACACAAATATTTTAACACTGGACTCTGTGTCATAAAACGGGTTATTCACTAAACTCTCGGTCATGTGCTCGTTCAGTTTGCACTTGTAAAGGATATATAGGAGGTCAGTATTAATACTGACCTCTTTACCTTAATTAATTTACTTATTCAGATTGAATAGTAATTTCACGGATTATTTTCTTTTTCCGTTTACCCAATATTTCTGTGATCTTTATGATGGATAAGTAAAACAGAAGCCATAGAGTGACAATGGAAATGTTGACTTTAGTTTGGTATGCCAGGAGACACTACCATTTATTTAAAATAATTCAACTAAAATTAACACCATTACACTTGATTGATAGATTTCACTTTCTTGCAATTTAATACGTCGTCAGCACATTTAAATTGTAACAACAGACATAAATACAGGATGTCATTATACTTAGTCTGTGGCTCTTAGCTTAAATATAGTTACCAGCTTAGAATGGAGATGGAGAGATTTAAGAGGAATAGGGAGAGGTTAAGAGAGGAAGTTATTTATCTTGAGTTTAACCAGATGACACTTTCCATCCGACTTCTGCTAAATCCCAGGTACGTTTGTAAACAGCTCTTTACCTTTTGACGACAGCCCGGTAAGAGAAGACCTTGTAGCTTTTCAGATGCACGGGGTCCTTGCGGGGCCAGTACATCTGAGCTGGTTATTCGTTTACCTTCCAACGTCTCCTGGTTTCGCGTTGGTCATCAGAAAATGCGTCAGCTCCTGGTTTCTGGCTCAAGATAACATTCCAGAAAGGAATAAACAAAGTTCTGAGCTTACGCTCGGTTCGAAGTGGACTCATAACAACATGTTATTCGTCTTTAACTGAATGACGTGTCCTTAGCGTGTGACTGACGTTGATTCAGTTCTTTGGGAAGACCTCATGTCTGAGGCTTATTCCAGCAGACTCCTACTCGTTCCAGCAAAAGCTTAGAACCTAGTAGAAGATCTGAGATGAGAGGAGTTGTCACTCCCCGATTGGTCCAAAAGAACCAGTCGAGCAGTTCACTTGTTGTTATCAAGATTCAAGGTGAAATTCAGAGCAGAGAGAAATTGTTTAGGAAAAGTATCTGAGTGAGGAGACTTTCAGACGCTAGTGAGAGTTTTAGCTGAAACTCAACAAAAACAACTTCTGAGCAAGTCAGTTTGACATCTTATCTGAACTTTGACACCATTTCATTTGCAGAAATGACACAGCATATACATATGTGATCATAAGACATATTGTAAATTACAACACTGTTCATGAATAAACACAGGTGATGCTCTGATTATATTTGTATTAGAACAAAAGCAAAGATAGAAATAGTCTCTTTTTGAGTGAATCTGTCCTTTGATTTAAACTAATAAAATAAATTGTGCTAAATGTCAGATTACTGAAAGGTCAGTAAAGGTCATCTCTGGAACAGTTCAAAAATACACAGGTTTATCAGAGCGGACACGGTCATGCCCACTAC
>JBBPBX010042029.1:14802-28587 GCA_038048925.1 Garcialebias charrua | reverse complement strand
ACTGCAGTACCGGCGAACAGGGACAGGCAGACACTGGAGCATTGTTCAGAGTCACAGCAACACATCTGCCAAGAGGAAAAGTGCTGCATTTTATCTTAAAGTAAGAATAATAGTGTAAACTCAGACAGGGCTGTGTAACATCAAATGGTTTGAACTCAACCTTTCCAAAAGAGAAGTCAAGGGGAACACGGTTAATAGCAATGTTTGATTTAGCCAAGGCACTTGTTTTCTGCCTGCAGCTAGCGGTCGTTCATTTTACACATTTGTTATTTTGGCACGCTTGAATTTTAACTAAATGTTGTTACTATGTTGTAAAAATGTGTCAGTTATGCAAAAAATATTTGAATTCAATATGAATTTCAAATCTCATCGGGCTGACATTTGGGGCATCTTGACATGGAAGAAACTCTGAGGAAACCAAGTACAAAAGCCTCTGAAAAGTTTCCATTACTTTTTACATTTACCAGTTACAAAATACATTGTAGTGTGCCTATAAATGACTCATAACGTCGTCCAGAATCATATAAACTATTAGAACCCTGAGGGGGAAAGTCCTTCGTCTCTGTTACTTAAAGTTTTCTTCCATCCTAACACTAATTATTGGAGTTGAACTGCCACACTGATCTGGTTCCGCAAGGTTAGGCTTTCATCACATCGGTAAAATCACCCCGGCTTTAATACTGCATGAACAAAAGATACTGATTTTTACATATACAGACAGCCAGGCAGCTTTCCCCATCCACTGAGGGATGGGCCTCTAAGGACATGGCTTCTTGTATTACTGGCAGACGTGCAGACATCCGATTAATCAAATAAGCTGCTCCTGTTGCTGGATAGTTTCTGGGTAATAGATCTAATACTTGGATCAGTCCTCTGTAATGGTGTGATACAGAGTTAAGGGTATCAAGTTCAAGAGAAAGTTCAAAGTAACTACTGTAGAAAATGAGACATTGTATCTCAAGGGGGTTCGCTGCGCCCCAAACACTTTAGAAAGTGCATTTTGGGTTTTATGTAACTTGAAGATCATTTTTTACATTCACTGAATGTTTTTTCCACTGCAAACATTGGCGCACCATACTTGTAACTGAATAGCAACACATAAAAGAGAAATGGCGCTTTCACAAAACAGTCCAGCAAAATGACCAGTTCATCAAAAGGGACTAATGGATCCATCAATGTCCTGCTGAAATATGAGTTTTCATAAATTAAGTGAGTTTCACAGACCCAAATGACGTGTTGAGCAGAACCTAGTTGCATTGATACAGAGCGCTACGCAATAAATATACATGTATGATGAAAGCCTCTTTAGGGAATCTGTTTATTGTTGTCTAGACTTCTAGATCCAACAACTGGGCAGTCGCACAGACTGTATGTCATCACTACATCACATTTATAAGCCGCAGAGCAAGCTTACCTTTTCACCTGTCGACTGTTACGGTTCAGTTACTACCCTGTTTGGCAGCTCAAAGGCACATCAGCAGCAGGCTGACGTCAACTCCCCACGCCACCATTGAGAAATCACACCAAGACATCCTAATGGTCTGAGTTCCAACTTGAAGTGTTTTGTGAAAGTGTGCCACTGCACCAAAATACAACTTTTGGAAAGGGTCCACTGGTAAAACATACAAACTGAAGCCATTTGGCAAATTTAAACTGTACGCAAACTAAATCTAATCTGTGATCTACAAGCACCACCGCCCAAGAGCATCACTTCAGTAATAGCTTGTAGGTTGTAGAAAATACAAACAGATAGTCGGAGAACTAGAGTTCTCCGACTATCCCTGAGCTGCGATGATTGGCGACTTGTTGAGGAATGGCATTTGTGAACGAGTCTCTAAAATGTCTCAGAACTTTAAAAGGCTACAACAAAATAATATGCCCAGTCTACAATATTGTTTTGCAAATTGTCCATACAAAAATAGTGATTAAAAAATGGCTGCATTTTGTGTTGTTGCAAAATTTGCTTGCTGCTTGGTGACAAAAACTTACAATTTAACGAGACTGCCACAAAAATCTTCATTTTTCTTGCGATTTTCTCACAAATTTTAGTCCCCAACTAGTCTCCAACAGTCATGACCCAATGAGATACCACCTTATACAGGTAGTCCCCGATTTACGAGCGAGATCCGTTACAACGAGGCGCTCGTAAACCGGAAATCTCGTAATTTGGAACGGCCGCCATTTCTCTCGTAAATCCGGAATTTCGCTCGTAAATTGGAACGGTTTTCGCTAGCGCGACTACAAACACTCTATTTTCATCCAAAAACTGCTTATGAGTGCATAAAAATGATCGGAAACGTGTGTCCATATGCTTAGCTAACTAACTGTGGTGAAAAAACACATGAAAACTCAGTATTTTTTTCGTTTTTTCCAAAAATTCGCAGCTCGTAAGTCTGGAACCTCGCAGATCAGAGCGCTCGTAAATCGGGGACTACCTGTACGTGTTGTGTTTTATCCAACCACTGTTTGTATTTTTTAAACCTTCAGTGCTAACACCCAAAGGGGAAAAAAAGTTTGGTTTGAAATCAAGTACAGGTAGTCCCCGATTTACGAGCGCTCTGATCTGCGAGGTTCCAGACTTACGAGCTGCGAATTTTTGGAAAAAACGAAAAAAATACTGAGTTTTCATGTGTTTTTTCACTACAGTTAGTTAGTTAAGCATATAAACACACGTTTCCGATCATTTTTATGCACTCAAAAGTAGTTTTTAGATGAAAATAGAGTGTTTTTAGTCGCGCTAGCGAAAACCGTTCCAATTTACGAGCGGATTTCCGGATTTACGAGAGAAATGGCGGCCGTTCCAAATTACGAGATTTCCGGTTTACGAGCGCCTCGTTGTAACGGATCTCGCTCGTAAATTGGGGACTACCTGTAAATACGTGTTGGACTGAGTTCCAGTTCAAGCAGACTTACGGTCAGGGTTAGGAGACTTGCGTCCAGCGTGACTTGGTGAGGAGCAACGGAAGGTAGTGACGATGGTGCTGTGATGGGGGTTAGGGTGGTGAGGGTGGTGCACTCCCGCATGGTGGCCATTGTTCTCCAGAGGAGCTTTGGTGATGTTAATTTCAGGTTTACGAACATCCCCGGGACTCGGGGCCTCAAACTTGCGAGTGTGATTCAGCTCAGGGACTCGGGCGATCCCATTGTTGGTACTGTTGCCCTCATTGCGGCGGATCACAGGGGAGTCAGTCAGGCTCTTTGCAAAAGTCACCTCCCTCTTGTGGCCCATCTCAGGGGTCTTGGAGTGCCCCAGGACTTCGGGGCGTTTCAGAGCGCTATTGCTTGCAAAGCGTGTGGAAGCAGGGCTGGTGATGGTATCCGCCTGCTTATTTGAGGAAGAGATGTCAATGGAGAGTTCAGAACGGCGTGACACCGGCTCAGGAGTCTTGGAGCCTCCTCCCCCCATGATGGAGCGTGGCTGAGTATAGTTGACGTTGTTGTTATTGGTGGCAGGGGCGGCAGTACCCAGGTCACGGTAGTAAATACTCGTGGGAGACATGGCATTGCGGTGTGGAGAGCTAGTTGTTCGACGAGAACCAGGTGAAGAATGGGACGAAGTGTCAACATCTTCCACCTCAAAGGACCTCTTAAGGGCTGCAGAAAGCGGACAAAGAACGCACAGCAGTTAGATGTTTGATTTTCTGGAAAATGCTTAAATGTGATCAGCATTCTCTGCCCTTTAAAGCCTCACTGACATGATTTTTTTAATTTTCATAAAATTACTCAAAATACTGTATATATATTTTATCATTTAAATATGTTCATTTTTGCAAACAGAATGATAAATCACTTTAATTTTGCCTTAAAAGTGATTTTGTTCAGAGTGAGGTGGAGGCCATCATCAAGAAAATGAAGCCTTCATCCTGCGCCCTGGATCCTTTCCCCTCGTCTCTCATAAAAACCAATCATTCTGCAATAGGCCCACTTATCACTCAAATAATAAATCAGTCTCTACAATCTGGTCATGTTCCACTGCCTCTAAAAACCGCCATCATTAGGCCTCTTCTGAAAAAATCTAATTTGGATCCCGACATTTTTTCTAATTACCGCCCAATTTCACACCTCCCTTTTCTGTCTAAAGTGCTGGAAAAAGCTGTTGCTGCTCAGCTGCAGGATCACCTACAACAACACTCCCTGTATGAGAAGTTCCAGTCTGGATTCAGGGCAGCTCACAGTACAGAGACTGCATTGCTGAGAGTTACCAATGATGTCCTCTTGGCTGCTGACACTGGCTCTCCCTCCATCCTTGTCCTCCTTGACCTCACTGCAGCCTTCGACACTGTGGACCATAGTATCCTCCTCCACCGTCTTCATGTGGAGGTCGGTCTCTGCGACACCGTCCTGGACTGGTTCAAATCTTTCCTCTCCAACAGGCTGGAATGTGTTAGTCTTGGCAACGCCACGTCCCAGACAGTCTGTGTCTCCTGTGGTGTCCCTCAGGGGTCGGTTCTGGGGCCCCTGCTGTTTTCCCTTTACATGCTGCCTTTAGGTCAAATTATTAATCAGTTCAACATTTCTTTTCACTGTTATGCCGACGATACACAGCTTTACATCAGGACTGGAGCATCCTCATCTTCCACCTTGTCATCTCCATCTTCACTCACTGCCCTCTCTGCCTGCCTGGAGGCAATTAGGGCATGGATGAATCAGAACTTTCTTCAATTAAACTGCTCCAAGACTGAGGCCATACTGATTGGCACCCCTCACCAGGTACAAACATCTCCTATAACAAGACTTTCCTTTTCTGGACAAGACATCCCCCTCTCCACCTCTGTTACTAATCTTGGAATAAAAATGGACTCCAATCTTACATTTGAAAATCACATTAAGCATCTGTTTAAAACTTGCTTCTTCCATCTTCGAAACATCTCCAGACTTCGCCCATCCCTAACTTTTTCCGATGCTGAGAAGCTCGTCCATGCTTTTGTCTCCTCCAGGCTCGACTACTGCAACTCCCTGTTTATTGGAATCCCTGGCAAAAACCTTCAGAAACTTCAATATATTCAAAACAGTGCAGCAAGGATCTTGTTGAGAGTTCGTAAATTTGAACATATTACGCCCATTCTCCATAACCTTCATTGGCTTCCTGTCGCCTACAGAATTCAGTACAAAACTGCTCTCATTACACATCAATGCTTACACGGAACTTCACCAGATTATCTGAAGGATATTCTTATTCCATACTCATCCACCCGTTCGCTGCGGTCACAGAACAGTAATCTCCTTCACATTCCGAGAACCAAATTAAGGACCATGGGTGACCGGGCTTTCAGTGTGGCTGCCCCCCACCTGTGGAACTCTCTTCCTGACTGTCTGAGAGCCCCACAGTCTGTGGTTGACTTTAAGAGCGGCTTGAAGACCTTTCTTTTCAACCGAGCATACTCTACCTCCTCATGATTCTACTTTTGATCTTAGCTGATACTGTTATTGATTTTAATTGTTTTATTATTTGTTTTATTGACATTTAATTCTGTTGCACCTTGTAGCACTTTGAGATTTTCATTAATGAAAAGTGCATTATAAATTGAATTCATTATTATTATTATTATGAACTTCAAGCCGTGTTTAATCATGGGAAATCCGATTACATACGAATGCACCATCTGTGACGTAACACCGGGCAGAGCTCTGGGCTTGTTACAGTGCGCGGGTGTGAGCAGCTCCACATGAAGGTAAGTCTGATACAGCATCAGACCTAAATTAGATCCTGTTGTTTCTTGTTCCATCACCCAAACTATTTTCTGCTTCCCACACTGAAGACAAATAGCTCAAATCTTCACATAGATTGCTAAATTCGTCGGGTTTTAAATTGTCCGCTATTAAAGAGACCAGAGCCCTCTGCCTCTCACTACGTCACAGATGGTGCGTTCGTGTGTAATCGGATTTCCCATGATTAAACACGGCTTGAAGTTCAAAATCACTTTTAAAGCAAAATTAAAGTGATTTATCATTTTGTTTGCAAAAACGAACATATTTAAATGATAAAATATATATATTTTGAGCAATTTTATGAATAGTAAAAAAATCATGTCAGTGGGGCTTTAACACACTATGCATTTAACCTTTGACGTCATTGCAAATTGAATGTCCTTCACTCTTAAACAGTAAGACAAAAACCATCGCTTTTAAAAAGTATTGTTTGACAAAAGCCAAGGATCATAGCAAAGTGTTAGGACAACCACAAATGATGCAGGAAGAGGGAAACCTGCATCATGAAGGACCCCACTCAAGCATATACATTTTTTGCCCTGTTCCCCTCAGGTAGGAAGTTAAGGAGCATTAAGTCTAGAACCAATAGACTGAAGAACAGCTTCTACCCTGAAGCTGTTAGACTCTTGAATCTCTAACCAGAGTTGTGTTGGGGAAATAAAATACATAAAGCTTTGGCAGACGTAAACTACTTATGACTTGCATATTTGTATGTGAAGTTATTTTAATTAACCTTTTCCCTTATAGAGCATCTTGTGAAGAACAAAGGTCACTGTTTTCTAATCTGTTAAAACTTCTTCTAAACGTACGTTTGAAT
Organism: Garcialebias charrua; assembly: GCA_038048925.1. NCBI lineage: Eukaryota > Metazoa > Chordata > Actinopteri > Cyprinodontiformes > Rivulidae > Garcialebias > Garcialebias charrua. The sequence goes on along the minus strand of JBBPBX010042029.1, from coordinate 22,061 downwards.
GTATTAAACCTTGAAATCCATATCTGTAAATTTGTTTCTCTCCACTTGTCTCTACTAAGAGGAAAAAGACCCACTTGTGCAAATACATGGCAGCTGACACCAGAAGGAACCTATCTTAAAAGTCCAGAGTTCTAAGATTAGTGACCACGTAGGCTTGTTTGACTGTATAAATTGTGCTGTGCCTTTTTGATCGGGGCTCTGTTGCCATAACAGCACGAGCCTTCGAACGCATGTATTTTATTGCCTTCGAATCAAATACTTAAGTAAAAGATCGATCTTTTCCTTCATTTTGCATTCAACTCATCTCACTGTTTTGGTAAAAATTCCACGACAGTTATTGTGAAAATAATCACTGTAATGCAACTTGATTGTTGATATGCTGCTGATTATCCAAGCTGCCGATCTCATGCTGCTGATTTATTTCCTACTGCTGTATTCATTCGTACTCATCTGCTCACACAGACTCATGTTCGTGCTGCTGTTGCTTGGCATATTATTTTTGTACTATTAGTGTTTAGTATATTCTTAGTTTAGCATATTTCTTAGTTCATATCTCAGATCTTATTACCGTTTTTCTTTACATTTTACACTTTTGTTGGATGTAACTGGGACCCTGTGTACACAATTTCACTCCACCAATGTACCACATGAGATGTGAACGAGAATAAAGAAACCTTGACCGTGACCTTGAAAATTGTGCAGTCATAATTTGGTTATTCTTTGTGCTGGACTTGTGACCTGTCCAGGGGTCCTTCATCTCTTGCACAGTGATTGCTGGACATGAGCACCAGTGACCCCCTTGACCCAAAAAGGAAGAAGTAGGTAAAAGATGATGGATGGATGGATAATTTTGTTAAAAGAGTGATGAAAACGGCAAAAGATCTAACCAGGCAGTAAACATTATTTTTTTCTGGCCTGTGCAAAGATCGAACTCAACTTTCTCCATGTTGTCTTTCCTCAACCTAACCAAGAATTCTCATTGGAAAATCAAACAAAACAAGGACTAAAAAAAGTACAAGAATAAAACTGGCTGTAAAATCATTAAAAATAAATAAATAATTAAAATGAAAAAATATGTATGCCTCTCTTATGATTGTCTATTGTTGTTGCTGTTGCCATCATTCTTTGTTGAAACCAGGTCTCTCTTGTAAATGAGTCCTCGAGGCTCAATGGGATTAACCTGTCTAAATAAAGGTTGAATGAATTAAAAGCCCCATTTGGGACTTCAACCCCACTACAACTCTGATTTTTAAGCCTTCATAAATATTTTTTAGTAAACCTCTACATTTTTCACTGCTGCTGAAAGGTCGTTTACGGCCAATTAGGTTTTTATATATGTGTGCTCGATGTTGCCTATCTTAAAAAACACCAACTTGTAAACCACTGAATAGATTTTAATGAAAGTCTCAGAAACTCAACCTCAGTTGTCGTGAACGGCGTAACTTTTGAAGTTAATATGGTTCAAAATGGCTACCACTGCTAATCAACATGGCAAACACAAAACTGTCATACCTCAGTCAGTCAAATATATGAATATTAAGCTAAAATTAGGTGTGATAGTGACTGGGAGCCATCCCCAACACATAGTCTGAGTGCTAACAGATTAAACGTTTAAACACCGTTACAATCCAACAATGTTCAGTCAGGTCATCTGGACAGTTTCTTTTTTTTTTCTGAGACTTTCATCCTTCATCCAAAGGATTTCATCAGTTTGAGGAGCCACAAACACACTGAGTCCCACCCTCTCATAGTGGAAAAAAACTGTTTGCTTGTGATAAGATGGTTTCTGGGGCCCGCCCTCTCCCCTGTCAACTCCTCTGAGGCAGCCATGTCAAAATATATGAGTGTGCTGCTTGTAGGACTCAGTTTGTTGTGGCTCCTCGGACTGATGAAGTCCTCTGGATGAAGAACGAAACGTCTCAGCAAAAAAATAAACTGCCAAGATGACCTGACTGAACAGTGATGGATTTTGACCTGGATTATTGAGCATGAACTTTGATGTTTTGAACACCATTATAATAATTTTCAGATTTAACCACAATGGCTGCATTTCTAAGTATAGTAAGCAGCTGAGAAGATCGTGGGCACCTCCTTCCCCTCACTGCAGGACTCACACAGCAACCGCCTCACTCGGAAAGCCCACTGCATGGCAGGTGATCCCACACACCCACTACACAGCTGCTTTAGACTGCTGCCATCAGGGAGGAGACTGAGGAGTCTCCAGGCTCGAACCAGCAGACTGAGAGACAGCTCTGTTCATCAGGCAGTCAGAATGCTAAACACTCTGCCTGCTCTGCCTCCCCTCCCATTTGAACTGCCTTAACACAAAAAACTTTCTCACACATTACCACTCAACACAAAGATTTTAACACTGGACTCTGTGTCATCAAACGGGTTATTCACTAAACTCTCGGTCATGTGCTCATTCAGTTTGCACTACTTCTCATATTTGCACTAATGTTTGTATTACATTACTGCCTATAGTCATACTACTGTTTACATTCACTGTTTACATTTATTAATACTGTTTACATTTATTACTACTGCTTTACATTTATTATTACTGTTTACATTTACACTACTTTTATCTACACTACTGCAGATACATATACAGCATTCTCTGACTAGCCTTATCTAAGGATGCCAAATGTGCCTTACTTCATATGCCACTTTGCCTATATACCAACATCAACTACCTCATACATATACTGTGTACATTAACTTATATGCTGCTGTGCCACTCTTTGCAAATGTCAACGCTAGAAACTTCAGTTTATTTTATAGATATACTTTTTATACTTTTTATACTACTATGCAAAAACTCAGGACAGTATTACACTTTTATTATTTCATTTTATGCTTATGTTCATTGGGTGTTTGGTGTTTTAGGGGTGTTTGGTGTTTCAGTGTTGGTGTAAATTTTCATACTTTTATACTATTATGAAAAAACTCAGGACAGTGTTACACTTTTTTTACTATTTTATGCTTATGTTTATTAAATGTTTTAGTGTTTAGTGTTTAGATGGTTACTGTTGCACCGAGGGACTGAGAGAAACGCAATTTCGGTCCTGTGTATGTCCTGTACATATTGCAGTTCTGACAATAAAGTTGACTTTGACTTTGACTTTGTATAACGTAATCTTGCTTTAAATGCTATCATAAAGGTGGGTGATTAATTATTGTATTCAGGGATGTGACATGTATGTTTGTCTATTGTTGATTGTTTAAGGAAATTTCTACTGTTATTGTTGTCACCATTCTAAAGTGGTCAGATCAAAGGTTGCATTCAAAAGAATGATTAAGTTTAAACGGTTAAAAACATATATTTAAATGAGTTGAAATTTGGAAGTTTGTGTATGATACCGTGGGTAGTAATTAATAATTAAGTTGTTCACTATTTTGGAAATTATACGAGTTGGTTGTATCAAGTGTTATTTTGGAGGTTAAAATTAAGTTGATTATTAACCTTGTAATCAAAGGAGTTGTCTGTATGAATTGTTTATTGGAGAAAAAGGGGCAGAAAAAATAAGATTTTTTCTTCTTCTGCCGCCTTTCATTTTATATATATTTTTCTCTCTTATTGTATTGTATTGTTTTGTTGTTTTAATCATAAAACGAATGAATAAATAAATCAAATCAAATCAATTCTTTAGTTTGTAGCAGGTCGCTCTTGTAAATGAGTCCTCGAGGCTCAATGAGATTAACCTGACGAAATAAAGGTTGAATGAATGACACATTGCACTTTGTTTCATGTTTAGCCTAAATCTGAATTGCACTTTTAAAAAAAATTATTAAAAATAAAAATAAAACAGTTAACATATAAAATATTTTTTTGCTGTGAATACCTATTCAAACAAATAAAATTATTAAAAATGTATTTTCTTAAAAATAACAAGTTGAGCAAAGAAAAAAAATGAACACAAGGTCACTGATGGACTGCTTTTATTATTGAAACATGAAATATTTATAACCTGTTTTAGCTGATTTCTTCAGCTTGTGTGTGATTGATTTTTACCTTCTTTAAACAGCAGGTAGAATATCGTGTGTGTCAAAGCCAATATGAGGACATGCATAATTAAATTGAGAAAAGAATAAAAGCATAACTCGTGACTAAAAGCTGTGCATCATTTCTAAAAAAACAACTAAAGTTGTTATAGCTGACTTCATTCTAACATTAAAGCAGCGTAAACAGCTGTTTATAGAGAGATGGAAGAACACTATAAAATGCTCATGAAAAAGACAAACTAATTATCTGAGCAGTAAAAACACTTCAGAGTTCCTCTGAAACACTGGGAACACGACCGACCCAGTGAAAAGCTGAGGTTTGAGATTGGACGAGCTGCAGAAGCAGTCACAAGAAACAACTCTGACTTTAATTAAACCACGCCTGTCGACTTTCATTACATCTTCAGCCTCCAGCAGCAGCTTCTACACGTTTTTAGTTTATTAACGCTGAGATCTGGATGTGTGGGACACAGAAACATAAGTTGCATAGTTTTACTTTGAGCCACTGGAAGTGTTTCACTACATGTCTTGATGCGAGCAGTCAACCAAACACCCAGCGCCGAAGCAAAGATGTTCCATGGCCTCCTGTTTTTAAACGGATGCTCATCTTCTCCATACTTGGTTTATCTGAGACAATAGTCGAACTGTCCAAGATAACAACATGGAGGGAAATAAATTACCTCCTGGGAAGAACACGTTGGGCTGAAAGTCAGCTTGACTTCCATCGAGGGCTTGTGTTGTGGAGAGAAGCCAGCGGCCAGGAGCCAGCATGGTAATTACTCAGGAGTTGGAGCGCTCGCGCACAGCCTTAAGAACGTTTCCTTCACTTCAAAACACAGTGCTGATCATTTGATCTGTTTCCGCTTGCGGTGTGCCCATGTCTCCACGCAACTATTTGTAGTTTTGTTCAAAATGCTTGTAAAAACTACCGTGGATGTTATTTTAGACGTCTCCGCCACACTCAGTGTGGGATGCAGAATTATAAACACAATAAAATGTAAAAGTTCCCTCTTGCATGCATCATAAAGAACAACTAATCAGACTTTCAATCAGAAGACAACTTTAATGTCCATGTGTTTGCTTCTGAAAAAATACGTTCAAACTGTTATGTTTTTTTGGTGGAGGGGATCCTAACAAATGAGAGGACCTCATGACGTAGAAGGTGTACATGTGACATGTGGATGGGTGAATTGTTGAAAGACTAAAGATTTTCCTGAGGGGTAAGACGCAGGACGTTACTATGAGGGGCCGTGTAGGACTTAAACTATTTTCCTCTCTACACGGCCCCTCATACGTTACTGATGCCATTTTTACCAACATGGCTCAGTACAGCTGACACAAGTCATAAAGACACATGCAGAATGACACAGTGTTGGAAAGAGTCTAAAACCTTTGTTCAGTTGGCAGGTGATGATGTCATAGGGTTCTGTAATGCTTGGTGCACACATACCCGTTGTACACCTGGTGGCAGACAAAGCTGCAATGCAACCCCTAACAAACGAGGCATGATTCGTGTCCGCAGATCTTCACTCTCTGTACTTACTGACTGTCAGACACCAACAACTACCTGATAACACCACTCATAATGCCATCATGCATGCCCTCTGTTGCCTGTTCTAGCTATTGTAGCTCTGTGCTTATTGAATCATTCACAAACCCATTATTGATCTGCTTATGAACAATCTCTCTCCTTCAGGTTGTAGGTCCCACTCCGTTCAGAGCAGGGTCAACAACATTCATTCATTCAACCTTTATTTATACAGGTTAGTCTCATTGGGCCTTGAGGACTCATTTACAACATGGATTCTTCTTCTCCATTTTACCCTGTTTCGTGTATTGTCTGTTGTGAGATGTAGTGTCTTCATATCCCGCTGGATCACATCCATCCACCTCTTCTTCTGCTGTCCCCTGCTTCGTTGATCGAAAAGTTTTGCAGTTAATAGCATTTTTAACTTGTTGTCATCTTCCATTCGCTGCACATGCCCGTATCATCTCATCCTTGATTCCTTATCTTATCCATGATGCATGCTACGTCAAGTGTTTTTCTGATATCGTCATTTCGCCGTCTGTCCTTGTGGGATACTCCAAGAATCCCGCATAGCATCTGCATTTCTGTTCTTTCCAGGAGTTTTTCTTCCTTTCTCTTTAAAGTCCATACCTCTCAGCTCCACAAAGCAAGACTGGGCACACAATCATCTTGTACACTTTCCCTTTATGTGAATCGGCATTCTTTGGTCACAAAGCAATCCTGTAAGCTCCTTCAACTCCTTCACAGCTTCCTTTGGCATTTATCACCGACCCCAGATATTTGAACGTTTCAACCTGCTTCAGTACATTTTCTCTATTATAAGTAACAGTTAAGGTCTCGTGAGCTTTCGAGCAGACCATGGTCTCTGTTTCTATTGCGTTTATTTTCAGACCTTTACTCTCAAGTGCTTGCTGCCACCGTCTGAAACTATCTTGGAGATTAACTTCAGAATCTGCAGCCACAACTACGTCACCTGCGTACAACATACTGTATCCCACAGCACTTCTCTCCTAATGAGCTCAGTAATTACGTCCATCACAACAATAAACAACAGTGGGCTGAGACATGAACCTTGATGAATGCCAGCTTAAAGGCAAATGCTGTTGTGTTGTCTTTGCCAGTTCTGACTGCTGTTTGTGCATTTCTTTACATTGTTTTTACTTTGTTTGTACATTTTTGTACATTGAACTAACAATCCGAGCTAGCTTCTCTGTACAGTAATGCCTTTCTGTCTCTCGCAGGACTCTGTTGAAAGCCTTTTCCAAGTCCACAAACGTCCAGTATCTATCTGCTATTGTTTTCCTCCAAGATTTTTTCCTGAAAAAAATATTGTGCACATGGTCGGTATATGAAAAATATTATGTCCAAAGAGTTACGGCGCCCTCGACCTACGGCAACTCTGACTTACAAATGGACCTACGAACAGCAGTTGTACATTAAATACAGCACTGGTATGTGTTTTTTTTAGTGTTTTTAGATGAAAGTGTGTTAGCTAACCGTTTGTAAACAAAGTTCTGTGCATGTTTATGAACCAGTATGTACGTTTGTGTTGAAAAACGGGTGTTTGGCGCAGCGCTAGCATACATTTTCCGACTTACGAACGAAAATCCGGACTTACGAACGCACGTGCTATGGGTTCCGACTTACGTCAAAATCGGGTTACGAACGGTCCTTAGGTCCGGAACTCGTTCGTAAGTCGAGGACTCCCTGTATATATATATATATA
>JBBPBX010042028.1:17204-28587 GCA_038048925.1 Garcialebias charrua | reverse complement strand
AGCCACTGCTGGACAGAGCAGCTGTTCGGCAGTTGTTGTTGTTGTTGTTTTTTTGTTGGGGTTCGTTGACGGTGTGAAACGGAGATAACTTTTTTCTTTTCTTTCTGAGTAGCGGCATGAATGGGGTTTTAATCAGAGGGTTAGGGTTAAATGTTCAATAAAATAAAATAAAAAGTAAAATATGTGAACAAAATATTGGTGGGGACTGTCCACTAGAGGTCAGCATTGGTGGGGATTTGTCCCCACCAGTCCTTCAGGAAGTTACACCTATGCTCCTTTGGGAAAGAGAATCTGTCCTGCTGTACTGAACAGTCTTTCAATAATCTTTCAATAGTTTTTCAATAATATTTCAATATACCCTGATGCATGCTCAATAATCCAGGTAGAAAAATCCAAAAAAGCTAAGTCTGGTCCTCTGGACATTCAAAAAACAAAACAAAACAAAGCAAAAAAACAACAACTGTAGAAACGTTTCGTCTTTCGTCTGAAAGACTTCCTCAGTCTGAGAAGCTGTGTTCAGCTCAGCTCAGAAGCTGTGAGCAGCTGGTTTCGGCTGTCATCAGCCAACTGGTTGATCCACTGTGGGAGGGTGCTATTTATAAGACTGAGCTGAACACAGCTTCTCAGACTGAGGAAGTCTTTCGGACGAAAGACGAAACGTTTCTACAGTTGTTGTTTTTTTGCTTTGTTTTGTTTTGTTTTTTGAATGTCCAGAGGACCAGACTTAGCTTTTTTGGAATATTTCAATAGTCTTTCAATAATCTTTCAATAGTTTTTCAATAATATTTCAATAGTTTTTCAATAAGGTCATGGGTGTTGTGTATCTTCTGGCTGAATCTCTGTGGTGGAATCCATTTTGTGTGTGTTAGTGGTGCTGTGGGTGCTGCTCCCAGCTCAATGACGTTTATATTAGAATATACGTCATTGGTCCAGCTCTTCTTGAAGGCAGGTCTAACATTACCTGTCCACTTTGAAGTGATTCAATGGACCAACTCTCTCGACATCAGTTACTTTCAAACTAATGACAAATCAAAAAGCTGCAAACTAGTACACTACATTTCTATAATGTGTTGAGTTACAAGTAACAAAGTACATATACTTCATGTAAAATGTAGTGCAGTAAAAGTAAAAGTATCCACATTTAATTAGTAAAGTACAGATATGTGAAAAATGTACTTAAGTACAGTAACAAAGTATTTGTACTTAGTTACATGATCCCACCACTGCTGAGATGTTTCGCTCTCCATCTGAAGAGCTTCATCAGCACCAACAGAACTGGTTTTTCCACTTTGGAGTAGGCTGTTGGTGGAGAATCAGTTTGTTTGGTGGTTCCTCAAACTGATGAAGTCCTTCGGATGGAGGGCGAAACGTCACAACACAAAAAAAGAAACTGTCCTGATGACCTGGCTGAAGGTTGGATTTTCCACCTGGATTATGGACTTTGGTGAATTGATATAAATTCAACCATTCTTTCTCTGCAGGGCAGTTCTATAAGCGGCCGGGCCTGGTCAGGCTGGAGGTCTGACAGATGAAGTACTTTTTCTCCCAGCAGGAACAACTTCCTGTTTGTGCCTTTGAGCAGCGGGTCGGACCCTCTGATGCACAGGGTTTTGGAGGACCTGCAGTCTGTGAGAGTTTGGGTCATCAGAGGTTCTGCTGATGACCCAACTCAAATCAGTTGCAGGTTTACAACCACTAGTTTGAGTAAATCCATTCAAGTGGTTCATGAGATATTTTGCTAACAGATGCAGGTAAAAACAGAATGGTCCGCCTTCGGCTGAGACGAAGGACAGAATGTTTAGTTTCTTCTTTGATAGAACGTTCTCTTTTCTTTCTGCTAAATGAAAGTGTTCTGCAGCAGAGGCTGAAGAGCTCCTGCTCCGGCTCACTTCAGACTTGGGTCTGAGGCGTTGAACACTGGTTTCTTCTTGCTCCCTCTTTAAAATAAAAGTGTTTCCTCCCTATGTCTCTGTCCTGCAGCGTCTCTGGGGGACGTGTCTCGCTACACCAAGGACTTCACAGACATGGCCATGGTGGACTCGTACTTGTCCCTGAACGTCAGCTCGGCCCTCTGCCTCACGGCCCGGGTCCTGCAGGCCTTCCCTCAGAGTCCAGGTCTGCGGCGCACCGTGGTCAACGTGTCCTCCCTCTGCGCCCAGCAGCCGTTCCCCTCCTGGGTTCTGTACTGCACCGGCAAAGCTGCCCGAGACATGACCTTCAGGGTTCTGGCTGCGGAGGAACCGGACCTGCGGGTTCTCAGCTATGCCCCAGGTAAGAACAGGACCAACAGGAGAGACGGGGTCTGATGGAAATAAAGTGTGTTAAATCCATCAAATCCTGCTTTTCAGATGTTTCAGACTTTAAATCAAATCTGAATTAAAAAATATTCAGTGACTCAAAACTCTGACATCTTCTGTAAAACTCGGCAGGAAGTTGGGATTTATTTTGTAATAATCTAAACCACGGCAGGCAGACTTTTATTTTGGAGCATACCTGTGAGCTTTATTTTGAAACTTCAGGTTTGATCTTGTTCCTGTTGACCCTCTGACTGAATTCTCCTAAACATCAGAGGTCTGATTAGATCACTATCCATGATAGTGTGAGGCAGAGGGCTCTGGTCTCTAGCGGACAATTTAAAACCTGACGAATTTATCAATCTATGTGAAGATTTGAGCTATTTGTCTTCATTTTGTGAAGCAGGAAATAGTTTGGGTGATGGAACAAGAAACAACAGGATCTAATTTAGGTCTGATGCTGTATCAGACTTACCTTCATGTGGAGCTGCTCACACGCGCACACTGTGACAAACCCAGAGCTCTGCCCGGTGTTACGTCACAGATGGTGCGTTCGTGTGTAATCGGTTTTCCCATGATTAAACACTGCTTGAAGTTCAAAATCACTTTTAAAGCAAAATTAAAGTGATTTATCATTTTGTTTGCAAAAACGAACATATTTAAATGTTAATATATATATATATTGAGCAATTTTATGAATAGTAAACAAATCAGGTCAGTGGACCTTTAACCTCCACTGCTGGTTCTGCTGCAGTGATCCAGTCAGGGCTGGGTTTCGCTCTCAGTGGGGAGTTGTCACATATTGTAGTGAATTTAATCCCCACTGCTGGATGTTCTGGTACCAGTTTGTTCCTGATGGAGACGCAGGTTTTGAGGGATGTTCTGGGATCTTACTGGTTGGAAAACATTTTTATATTTTTTTCTACTTTAGTTGTTAAAATGAGCAGCAACTGTTGTGATCGTTTTCATTTCTGAATTCATTCGGATCATTGTCTTGTTTTGGGCTGAACCAGGACCTCTGGACACAGCCATGCAGGTGGAGGCCCGGACCAAGACAGCCGATCCCAACCTGAAGCGGACCTGTTCGGACCTGCAGGTTCAGGGCCAGCTGCTTAGCTGTGAGGCATCCTGCTCCAAACTCATGAAGGTTCTGCTGGAGGACCACTTCACGTCCGGAGCTCACGTGGATGTCTTCGACGTGTAGACCGGACGTCCTTGAACGCCTCACGTCCTTCAACCTTTGATCTGTTTTATTTAGTAGAAAAGTTCAATTTGCAAATATCTGTTGGTCCGTTTGCTTACAGAATCAGAACCTGCAGAACCTGGAAACATTAAGACCATCACTACCACTCAGTAGACATTCCAGCTGCAGACACTACAAAAGGTTTTGAATAAATTATCAGTAAAACTAAAGTTTGGAACAACTCTGCACAAACAGAGTTAACAATAAAAAAAAAACTCTGAACTTCAGAACATGAAGTTTTTAATAAAAAGTCTCAGGAGAATATTTGACAGAATGATTGACTCAAGCACAACAGAGTCAAAGTCCATGTTTGGTAACAGACAGCCGAGCTGCAGGTTCTGACCCGTTTTCACCCAGCAGAACATCAGGCCCACAAGTATCGACTATCCTGATTACAAACTGCAATCGTCTAAAATCAGGGACCAATGAACAAATGTTCACAGATGCAGATCAATTAGTTGGTTTCCTTCCATAATTAAAATGAACTAATGCCAAAAAGCTCTTTTTCCCCCCAGCAGTCAGAAACTTTAGTCTTAATCATTTCTGATTATTTTTTTTAATTTCTCGTTGAGCCTCCTGGCTCTTCTTCCATCAGTACCCTAACATTGTGACCTTTGAGTCCAGCTTGAATGGTTTTGGATCCTCTGCTCTTTTTCTACCATCTGTCCAGCTGATCAACCTGGGGTTGCATTTCCTCTTGCGTCCACCTCCTAGGAGGTTGTCCACAGTCCCATGAACCGTCTAATTTTTTAATATTGTCCACTGTGTTCAGAGGAACATGAAGCAGCTTGGAGAGGGTCTTGTAGTCTTGACCTTTACCATGGATCTCTATAATCAGAAGCTCCTCGGTTCCTCTGCTCATTGTGGTGACTAGAACCAAACCAGATGACCCAGACTCTTCTCTTTTAACAAGATGAAGGCTGGAAGACTCCTGAGATACTAGTCAACATCAAACACCCAGGCCCAGTTCACACAACGCTGTTTTTAAACAAATCCGTAACATTGTCCATGTTTCGGCTGTTCATGTTCACAACGATAGCAGTGGTTTTCTCTGGAGAGAGAGTGAGAGAGAGAAAGAAAGAAAGAGATTAAACCCTTCCCACATTCTTGCAATATTCTAAACAATGTTTCTAAACTGTAAACGCTCTAGAAAAGCACATGATTTCCCTCTCTGTGCCTCCGCTGCTCTCAGCCACCTGCAAACACTCTTGGCCACGCCCACTTCTCCGATCCACATGTAGTAAGGGCTGCACAGAGGTGCAGCAGGTGCTAAATAATTTATTTAAAATAAAAATTCCATGCCGATCGTGCGGCTCATCCATCAATCAGCCAGTTGTGTGTCATGTCCAATCTTATTTTGAAAAACGGCAATAGAGAATCCGCGATAAACAAACTGTGAAGTAGCGAGGTACTACTGTAAATGTTTTCATGGTCCAGAACTATCCACGAGCGTTATTGATAAACCACATCGCCACCTGGTGGCCCGACATGGAACTACAAACGCAGCGTTTACGAGGGATGTTCTCAATGAACTTCAGAAAAACGCAAACGTTTTCAGAGATTGTTCAAGTGTGAATGCAGCCTCCATCTGAAACATGACTTCAAAGACAAATTTTTTATTTATCAGCGATGAGTTTTATTTCAAAGAGCTGGAAGGAACCAACACATTATCCACGTCTGTTCTTAACAATTGCTTTGGTTTATGTCTGTCGGTTTATAAAGTCTGATTCTTTCCTCCCGTTTGAATACAATCATAATCTGTATTATCATGTTGTTGTGCCTTAATTGTGATGTTGAAATGCTTTAACTGCTTTTAATAGTGAAATTTGATGCTGGAGTTTCTGAACCGCAGCTTTAATTTAAACTTTATGGTCTGCTATATTTTTATATCCCTATTGTGTGTTTGATCATCTTGTGTGAACTTTATTACAGAAATAAATCATTTGGACTTCATCTCTGTCAGGCTTTAGTGGTTCAGGCTTTTGCCTCCATGTTGGAACAAACTCAAACATTTCAGTGAAATTTAGATTTTTACGCTGTAGGATAAAAACGTTGAGCAGCTGCAGGTTTGTGTCTGAACAAGTTCAACTCGGTTAAAACAAAGTTTGTAAGCTCAATCATCCAGGTAGTTAACACAACAAAGGTTAAATCGTGTCATCTGGACCAGTTTCTTTAAGGGAGAAATGTTTCATCCCCCATCTAGAAGACTTCCTCAGTCTACAGCCTGCCAACCAGATCTGTCCCACAGGTAGTCTTCACTGCTGTTTCAAGCCAACCTCCTGTTGGAATCCCCAAAGTAAACTTTTCTCATGCAAAACACACCCATGATTGTTCTGGATGGGTGTGCATTGCAGTGTTATTCCAACAGGAGGTTGAAACAGCAGTGAAGGCTACCTATGGGACAGAGCAGGCTACAGACTGAGGAAGTCCTCTGGATGGGGGATGAAATGTTTCTCACTTACAGAAACTGGTCCAGATGACATGATTTAATATGTTTTGTTGTTCAACTCAATAATTTTTAAAGTTAAAAAAGTTTCTAGTTTTTTGGCACAAAAATAAAAATGTTTCTCTGAATTTCACCAGAACCTTTGGGACAACGTCCAGCCCAAAGCTGCACATGAACAGCAGCAGAACCATTTTGTAAGAACTCTGATCAGCAGGTGGTTCTGAAGGTCCGTTTCCGTCATGTGCCTCTGACTGACGGCCACAGCTGCCCGGGACCAAAATACCACTGAGGGGGGAACCGACCAAAACAAGGGGTTCCTCTTGCCTCAGCATCAGCCCGGCCCACTCTGGAAGGTGTTTGGACCTGAGGGTGGGTTGGGGGGATTATTTTAGGTCTGTCGGGTCAGATCCAGGAGAAGCAGAACTGTACTCAGTCTGTCTCACCTTCAGCTCTTGGACTCTGGTCGAGTCAGAACCAGGATCGGAGAGAACATGGAGCTCTTTGATGCTGAGAAGAAAGGTCGAGGTCTGAGAGCCACCAAGGACCTGAACCCCGGTGAGGTGGTTCTGGCTGAGCCCAGTTACTCTGCTGTGGTGTACGACAGGTAAACCTCTTCTGGTTCTTGTTAACAAGGCGGATCAAGCAGAACTCTGTGTTTTGTCTCTGAACAGGTCTCTTCTGGTCTCATGATCCAAAAGTTCTCTGCCAGTCTCAGCAGTTCTCTACCGGTACCAGCAGGTCTTTCTGGGCCGTGATCTCAGCCCTAGAGTCCAGATTTGTCATGACAGCAGCAACTAGGCCATGGAATGGTAACATGAGGTGAACCATGACGTACTGGTTGTTGCAGTCCAGTTCAGCTCCTCTCCACCTCCCCAACAACCCCCCCCCCAAAAAAAAAAAAAGATCAGAGAAAATGGGTCAAACAGAATCTCAACTTTTATTCAACCTTTATCCCATTGAGTCTCGAGGACTCATTTACAAGCGAGACCTTAACAAAGAATGATGACAACAGTGGACAACAACGACAGCAATAGACAATCAAAGGATAATAATAATAATTAATTCAATTTATACCGCACTTTTCATTAATAAAAATCTCAAAGGATTGTACACATTGAGATTTTTTTTACAAGTGAAAATAAAATGGTATTTAAAAGAAAATGTAACAAAAAACAGCTAGGTTGTAAGGTGGTAGAAAACTAAAAACAAGAACATGTCTGCGTTGGTTTATGAACTTAGAAGATGTTTGAAGTGACTTAGAGAGGTCAAGGTCGAGAGCTTCAGATCTTTTTGTAAGATATTCCACGAAACAGGAGCAGAGTAGGAGAAGGTCCTTTTGTCAAGTTCAGTCCTCACTGACGGAACACTGCAGGTAATCATGTCCTGAGAGCACACGCTGTAGCTGCACTCATGCAGAGACATGTAGGAGGAGATGTATGAAGGCAGCAGACCAAGAAGTGATTTAAAGATGAAAATGTACCAGTGGAAGAGTCTGTGTGAAGTTAATGATGTCCAGTTAACCAGTGAATACTGGGTGCAGTGGTGGGTACGATAATCACAACCAGTTATGAATCTTAGTGCACCATGATAGACAACATCCAACATCTGCAGGGTGCTTGTAGGAGCATTCATGTAGATAATGTCACCGTAATCAATGGAGGGAAGGAAAGTGACAGATACAAGGCGTTTCCTAACATTCAGTGTTAGACATGATCTGTTTCTGAAAAAGAAACCCAGTTTAACTTTTAGTTTCTTTACTAGGTTTTCCACGTGGAGCTTAAAAGAGATGCAAATCAACCAAGATACTGTACTCAAATATTTGTAGGAATCGACAAACTCAATAGGGGCATCACAAAATCAAAGGTAGAACTGCAAGGACCAACTTCCAGTTTGAAAAAAGCATCCCTTTGGTTTTGTCGGTGTCTAGGAAATTTGAGACTGAACAAATCTGACTGGATGATGTCAAAAGCGGATTGCAAAAGCTGGAAAACCTTAGCAACTGTTTTAGCTCAACAGTAAACAACTGTGTCATCAGCATAGAAATGTAAGGATGCATCAGGGATGCTCTGACCTACATTACCTGATTGTAAAGAGGGTGGGTCCTAAGACTGAGCCTTGTGGTACACCATTGTTGACTGTTAAATAACTGGAAGAAGTACCATTATGTTGAACACATTGCCTCCAATTGGAAAGATAGTTAGAAAACCAACCAATGGTGTGATCTGAGAAACCGATTTCTGAGAGCTTATGACACAAGATGTTATGATCCACAGTGTCAAAAGCTTTAGACAGGTCTAAGAAAAGTGCAGCACAATAATCCTTAGCATCCAATGCTTCAACAACGTCATTAAGAACCTTCAGTGAAGCAGTCGTTGTGCTGTGTTGTTTCCTGAAACCAGATTGATGGAGAGGTAAGATGTTAAATGAGTCCAGATAATTTTTGATTTGATAGTTTATCAGTTTTTCTAGAACCTTGGCTAAAATGTAGAGTTTAGAGATCAGTCGATAGTTGTTCAGTGAGGTGGGATCACCTCCCTTCAGCAAAAGCAGAACGAAGGCTGTTTTCCAAGCATCCGGAATAGAGTTTTGGCTTGTGAACAGATTAAACATGTGGGTCACAGGGACTGTGATGATATGAGCAGCCAGCCTTAGGTGCAGTCTGCAGTTTCTGTGCAGTCTGTAAGTTTTCTAACAATATATTTTTAACATATTTCTTCACTTTGTCACTATCTCCTGACAGACTGATGTTAGACAAAGTAATCTTTGAAAAAACTATAGTCCCCTTGCTTCTCCAGGTGTTACTAAAAGCATTTCTAAAAAGCCACAGTGACCCGCCGTTAACCAGCCAATAAAAACAGAGTTTGTAACCAGCCAATAAAAACAGAGCTTGAATTTGAATTTCAGCAGAGCAAGGGGGAGCAGAGCCATATATGGCTCTGAGGGAGAGGGATCAGAATGCTTTGCCTGTTGAAAATTTTTCTAAGTTCTGCGTTCTACAGAAACTGCAGACTGCACCTTTAAGAAATAAGGTGGAAGTTCATTTGGACCTGCAGATTTTTTAAGATCAAGACCTTTTAACAGTTTATTTACCTCAATAACTGAGAACGGTGATAAAATTAACTGAGGATTGACTTGTAGGAGGGATTTGTAAAAGTTTGGTTATTAGGTGAAGTGGCTGATTTTCCATTAGTAACTGTGTCAAATAAAGAACTGGAAGCAACAAAATGTTTGTTGAAACAGTTCAGGATCTCGTGCTTATTTGACACAGGAACAGAGTCAACAAGAAGTTGTGATGGGAGGTCAGATGATTGGGGGATGCCTGAGAGAGATTTGATGGTTTTTCTGGATTTTTTAGGGTCATTTAGATTTTTGGAGGTCTGAGATAAGAAATAATTACGTTTTGGGGCTTTGCTGGAAGTTGAACATTTATTCTGCTGCTGTTGAAAATTCAATCAGTCAGTGTCTGAGCCAGATTTTCTGGCTGACTGTCACAATCTGTGTCTAAACCAGGGAGGGTCTGAGTCCAGAAAGTTCTTACTGTTCCTAAAATTTAAGCCAGGACCCCACTGAGGGTCATGAAACACCACGTGGTGTCCTTAAAATATACACGGATTAGAAGTGTAGTGGTTTGAACCCAAACTGGTGAAAGCTGGAGCCGTTAGCTTCTGCTACTGTGGTTTTTTGGGTCAGCAGCCAAAACATTTGGATATCTGAAAACATCTGAAAAGAACAACAGGAAGGGAGATAGAGACCAGAACGCTCGTGTCCGTGAGTGGCTCAATCCGAGTATCGCTGTGACCAACTGGCTGTTGAAATCTGAGAATGTTTGTTCTCCTGCAGCAGCTTTCAGTAAAACAACATTTATATGCATTTGTTTCTGGTTTGGTGAAAATTGACCCAAACCGAACATTTTGATCAGAACCAAGAACTGAAGAGGTTACAGACGTGTGCTGATTACTAACAGAGGACAGGTGGTATGTCTCAGGAGCTGGAGACAAGGCCTTTGGAAGACATCTGTTGGTGATGACAGAACCTGACCTAACCCAAACTAAGAAAAAACAGCCCAGAACTTGACAGCACTTTGATTTTGAAACTGAAAAATCAAACCATCTGTGCACCGGCACAACTCAATTGTTATATTCCCCCCTCAGTTTGGTCTATCAGGTGTGCCACAGCTGTTTCCGCCGGCAGACCAAGCTGCATCGCTGCGGTCAGTGCCAGTTCGCCCACTACTGCGACCGCACCTGCCAGAGTGCATGCTGGGAGGAACACAAGCAGGAGTGCGCCGCCATACGGGGTTTGGGCTTCGCTCCCAACCAGAACATCCGGTAAGATGTACAGTGATGAACATTTGTTAAAAGAACAACCGATGAGAACGTAGTGTTGGTTGACCGGACCTCCTGTGGTTCCGGCCTGTCTTGACCCGGCTCTCCTGCGCAGCCTAGCAGCCCGGGTGATGTGGCGCTGGAGGAAGGACCAGGGTCTGGCTTCAGACAGTCAGTTAGTAGCTGCAGACCAGCTGAAGGATCACCTGGAGGACCTGCCTGAAGAGGAGCAGAACAAGGTCCAGAGTGATGTGGACAACCTGCTGAAGTTCTGGACCGATGGCGCCAAGCTTCACTCTGTGGGCTACATCCGCCACATTCTGGGCCTGGTTGGTGTCACCTTCATGTTTTTATAATTTCTGGACCTTAATGTCTGAAGCTTCAGGGTCTGAAGGGTTTCCTCCTCTCTGCAGGTCAGGTCTAACGGACTTCCCCTGACAGATCAGAGGGGTATGCAGAATGTGGGTTTGGGTCTCTTCCCCAATCTGAGCCTGGTGAACCACGACTGCTGGCCCAGGTGTACCATCACCTTCAACCATGGCAAGTAGGTGTCCGACCTGCCGGGAACGGTTTGGGTTCAAAGAACTTCAGAGTAATGCATGTTTGTCTCCTGCAGTCAATCAGCTGTGAGCTCTGCTCTGCACTCCAAGACCAGGTAAGTTCTTCACACATACCTCCAAACATCACTTCTGTGGGGCTCTAAACAAAGACCACCTGATCCAGATGTCCTTAAGCACCGGTGGTCTGAGGCTCTGAGCAGAGACTGAAAAAACCCCAATGCTGATTCCTTCATCTCCCCCAGGATGGAGCTGCGAGCTCTGAGGAAGATCTCCAAGGGTGAGGAGCTGACCTTCAGCTATGTGGACCTCCTGAACCTTTCGGCTGAAAGGCAGAAGCAGCTGAAGGAGCGTTTCCTTTTTGACTGCAGCTGTCAGCGCTGCAGCCAGCAGCTGGGTGATGACCTGATGTCGGCGTCTGCAGAGAGCAAGGTCCATGGCTGAACAGGTCCAGTTCTGAAAGAATCCACTCTATTAACTTTTTTTTTGCTTTCTTGTCCAACCCTCAGCCTTCAGCT
>JBBPBX010042027.1:18242-28587 GCA_038048925.1 Garcialebias charrua | reverse complement strand
TCGCTGGTGGGTTGGGGTTCATATGCTGGGGGGTGGGTGTCTGGGGGCGTGACTGGTGGCCAATGGGAGGGGCGGGCAAACCCAGCCTGGGTGTCTAATGTGTTATGTGTTCTGAAAGTTGTTAATATGAAGGGTGGGTATAGTATTTCTTCTGGGGTGGGGATTAAGTGGATGTCCTGGATGATGGTCTTGGACTATACTTGGCCGGTGTGCGGGCCCCGGTTGGGGCCTGTTCTTGGTGCTTCCTGGCTCTGTCGACGGTTGGGCGGGCGCTCTTGGCCGTGCCGTCCATGTGGGATTTTGTGTCCTCTTGGACGGCGGGCTGACTGCGGTTCGCAGGGGTCGTGGCGGCCCTGGTGGGTGTGGGCTGTTGGTTCTGCTGTTGGCGACCCTCGGGGCCGTGTCCCTCTCTGGTCTTGGCTCAATGTCCTGGCGGTCGGAGAGGTGTTTCCTTTACCTCACTCCTTGGGTGGACCTTGGCGAGCTGGGGGGGTAAGCAGGGTCAGCGGGGGAGCTGACTCGCTGTGGGAGCACTGTTCCTGCAGATATTTTTCTCCCCATCCCTCAACACGCACCTCCGCCCTCTTCATCTTAAATTAATACATGTAGGGAATTTGGGTCTCGGGTGTGCTGCAATGGTTTTACATCTCTGTTGTTAAGAGCACCTGGGACTCAATTTTATATACACTTTAGACATTCATTCATAAACATCTTCATAAAAGTCACATATAGGGAATGGAGTGAGCACTATGGCTATGGGTGGCGGGATGACATCAATCTCGCCCCCATGCCTATGCTCACTCAACATTATGCATCTAGACAATTAGGGCCTGGGTTAGAGTTGGAGTGGAGGGGAAACTGGTATAATGCCAGCCTTTGCTCCTTCTCTTTCCCTTTTAAATACACTTTACAACAACACTCACCAACAGTACATTTGGGGACGGGGGTGTGTGTGTCGGGGTCTTGATTTGTTAATTTCAATTTTATTTATTATGTATTTATTTATATATTATTTATTTATTTTTCTCTTACCCCCCTGGTTGCCTTGCGGACATTCTGGGGGTGGGCCGTCAGGGGTTGTGCTGGGGTGTGGGGGGGTTCGGGGCCTGCGGGTTCGCCGTGGGCGGGGCTGGCAGTGCGCTCCCTCTGGGGCTGCTTGGGCTCGGGTGTCCTGTCCTGTCGGCAGGGCGCGGGGTGGGCCGGATCTTGGACGTCTGCTGCTCTCCACCCCAGAATGAATGGGTCTACCTCCTGGGTTTGGATGTGGGCTGCCCCATGTAGGGAGCAGGTACATGTCTTGGACCTAGGGGGTATAGAGTGTGCATCGGGATTATGAATGGAGCGTGTCGTTATTGTTTGTCTTTCTGTGACTGAGGGTGAGGATGAGGGTGGGTCTGAATGAGTGTGTCTGTGTATGAATGTTTAAGTGTCAGGCTGGGACTTGGACTGCCCCCTCTCTGATACTTCTGAGGCTACCCAGTGTCGCGCTCCTGCCACGTGGCCCCCTGGTGGGTGTTCCTCTGCCTGCGGGCGTGCTTGGGGCCCTCACTATCTGGGGCTGGGCGCTTGGGCGTTTGTCAGCTCGGCCTGGTGGCTGCCTGGTGGGGCTCGGGTCCTCTGGTCCTGTCAGGTCTGGACCTGAGGGATGGGCGTCCCCGGTGCCCGAGCCTCGGTGACCGGCCCTGGGGCTACGTCGGTGCAGCGGGCTCCGGCGGGGGCCTGTGTATTGTCGCTGTTGACCCCGGGGGGTCATTGTGTGTGGTCCCTGGTGGGGTTCGTCCGGTTCTTCCACTTGGTCGGATCTGGGGAGTGGACGAGTGGCTCGTCCTGTTCGGGTGGTCCTGGGGACTCTGGGCTCGGGGTCCTTCCTGGGGTCTTGGGCTTTGATCGCCCCTTCGTCTGTCTCGGGCTTTGGGGGGACGGGTCTCTGATGCTTCACAGTCGCTACTAAATGTTCTATTGGAGGAACCTTATTCACTTATGCATGCTCACAACCACACACAAATGGATGCAGGGATGTATAGTAGATGTATGTAGATGGGTATATAAATGAATATAAATATATATGTATGTATATTGTATATATATTTGTAGGTATGGGTATGTGTATTTATAGAAATCTTTTGCAAGGTCATGAATATTATCAGTCTTTATGCTTGTATGTTTCGTTGTTGTGTTCTGTCATGTGCTTTGCAGGATTGTGGACGGAGGTTTGGTGTGTTTGCCTTGTGCTCTTTCTGTGGACAATTGTTGTTTTGTTGTCTCACTTTCTCTTTTCTTTCTTTCTCTCTATTAAAAAAAAAATACATATTGGAGTGAGAGGATGGCTATAAGGTGTGAAGGGAGGCCATCTATAAATGGAAAAAAAAAAAAAAAAAAAAAGAAAATGAGTTCTCGTGGCTCAATGAGACTACCTGGATAAATAAAGGGTAAATGAAAAAAATAATAAATTTAAAAAAGATTTGCATTTTTTAATGAAAGAGAAATAAAAATCATTTTAAAAGAAGGATGTGGTGGAAACAGAGTTGAGATTTTACAACACAGAACATTTCTAAAGGATGAGATGACTAAATCTGCTGCAACGCTGTCCTCTACTGGTCAAAAGCAAGACAGCACACTTTTTCTTGATTTTCAGACAGCCCTGGTGGATATTTACTAACCATGATCAGAGGTGAAGACCACCATGGTACTGTTGGTCATCCCGAGCTCATCAAGGGCACTGAGAAGCCTCCCAACCTGAGCATCCATATACGACACAGCAGCATAGTAGTGCTGACGAATACGCAGCTGGGACACATAACACCAGAGGGTCACTGCTGGAATCTTTATTTTAAAAGCAGAAGTAAAATTATACCAGAGGAACAGGCCACACCTGAAAGTCTTTAGGAACTGGTCCATAAGGAAAGCTAATGTTGAGTTTTTGGACATCATCTCTTTTCCTCACATCTGTCCAGGGGTTGTAGGCCACAGGAGGAAGGAGCTTGGGGACATCTGGGTCAGGGGCCAGAGACATTTCCTCCAGAGGATATAGACTCAGGTACTCCTGTAACACATTTTTTTAGGTTATCTAGCAAAAGTTCCCTTGTATATCAACCAAAAAGTGAAATAGCAAAAATACTAAAAACACTGAAAATATTATCTGGGACAGCTTCCAGCAGGAGAAAAAAAATCCAGCTCCACAAATACAAAAGTCAGGTCTCACTCCTGATGTTTACCTGCTAAAACTCAACTCTCAGCTCCCACTTCTATATAATCCCTCCTACAGGTTTTGGTACCGACGTGGGTTTTCCAAGTGGGACATGCTCAGAAAATCAGAAGGTGGCCTCTGTTTAAGTCATCCTAAACTGAGGCCTCACCCATCAGCTGACTCCTTTTAATGAAGAGGCGCAGCAGCTCTAATCAAAGTTCCCCTCGGGTGACAGAGCTCCTCACCTTACCTCCAAAGATTAGCACAGTCACCCTGATGCTGCTCAATAATCCAGGTAGAAAAATCTAAAAAAGCGAAGTCTGGTCCTCTGGACATTCAAAAAACAAATCAAAACAAAAAAATGTAGAAACGTTTCGTCTTTCGTCCGAAAGACTTCCTCAGTCTGAGCTGCTGTATTCAGCTCAGTCTTATAAATAGCACCCTCTCACAGTGGACCAACCAGTTGGCTAAATGTTTTTATTTAGTGTTTTTATCAATTGTTCTTGTTTTTAGCAGCTGTTCTTATTGTTTTGATTAATCAGATGTTACTACAGTAATTCTTCTGTTTATTTTAATCTTTTATTTATATGTTGTACAGCACTTTGTGATTTTATCTGCGAAAAGTGCTATATAAATAAACTTTACTTACTTACTTACTGATGACAGCCAAAACCAGCTGCTCACATGATCAAGTAGGACCATCAGCCTGACGATGGATCGTTTTTTGAATGTCCAGAGGACCAGACTTAGCTTTTTTAGATTAGCACAGAATGTGCTCATTTCAGCAGTTCACATTTAAAATCCTCTTGTTCCATATCTCATGAGCTAAGAGATGGATCGTTGACAAGACCAGTAAATCAATCAAGTCGTCTTCTGACTCAGCTCCACGTCAGACTGGGATGAGGCTTTGTCAATTCAGCTCCCATTCCATCCTGCCATCACTCAGAAAAATGGCTCTCAATCTATACTAAAATTTTTAAAGCATCACTGCTGTACCTTCTGTCTGCCATGTTTTGATGTTGGTCAGACACAGACACAGGCTCAAAGTTTGGATTGTTCTTTTTTTTTTTTTACCAAGAACATCTCTTTATCGTTTGCTCCATTCTGTTCTCAAGCTTTCCTAAAACAATTATCTGTCCTCATATCCTGATTAGAGATGATTAGTGCAATTAGAGAGACAGAGAGAGTCTTTATTGTCATTTGCACCGCATGTGGTACATGTGATGAAAACGAGATTATGTACACGGGGTCCCAGTTACATCCAACAACAAATGCAAGAGAAAAACAGTAATAACATCTAGAATTAACTAAGAAAAACATCAACTAGTAATACACTAAGCCCTAATGTAGTGGAAAAACATCATTATAAACAGCAGCACGAACATGAGTCTGTATGAGCAGATGGTCACAGATGAACACAGCAACAAGAAAACAGATCAGCATCAGCATGATGTGATATTTTGCAGTGATTATTCTTATTATTTATTTATTCATGAGTCTAACAGCCTCAGGGTAGAAGCTGTTCCTCAGTCTAGTGGTTCTACATTTGATGCTCCTCAACCTCCGTCCTGAGGGGAGTGGGGCAAAGAGTGAGTGTGCTGGGTGAGTGAGGTCTTTCATGATGCAGGTGGCTCTTTTCCTGCATCTGGAGGTGTAAATGTCTGTGATGGTGGGGAGACTGACTCCAACAGACTTCTGTGCAGCCTTCACCACTCTCTGTAGAGCTTTTCTTTCTGCAACTGTGCAGCCTCCATGCCACACGTTGATGCTGGAGCACAGGACGCTCTCCACTGCACACCTGTAGAACGAGGTGAGGACTGGGCTGCTCAGACCAGCACGTCTCAGCCGTCTGAGGAAGTAGAGTCTCTGATGACCTTTCTTGATCAGGCTGGTGGTGTTGTTGCTCCAGCTGAGGTTATCATTCATGTGTACACCCAAGTATTTGTAGCTGGAGACCACTTCCACTGCAGACCCACCTATTTTCAGTGGGGCGTGGGTGTGTTTGTTCCTTCTGAAGTCCACAATCATCTCCTTTGTCTTCTTCACATTCATGTGAAGATTATTCTCTTCACAAAGCTTTTCACACAGCTTTGTACATATCTAGTAGAGTGCTGTATGAATGGGTAAATGAGGCACAGATTGTGTTGTAAAGCGCTTTGAGCTTGGTTTGTGCCTATGCAGTCAGAGTCAGAGTCAGAGAGTCTTTATTGTAATTTGCACCGCATGTGGTACATGTGATGAAAACGAGATTATGTACACATGGTCCCAGTTACATCCAACAACAAATGCAAGAGAAAAACAATAATAACATCTAGGATTAACTAAGAGAGACATCAGCTAGTAATACACTAAGCCCTAATGTAGTAGAAAAACATCATTATAAACAGCAGCACGAACATGAGTCATTATGAGCAGATGGTCACAGATGAACGCAGCAACAAGAAACAGATCAGTATCAACATGATGTGACATTTTGCAGTGTTTATTCTTATTATTTATTTATTCATGAGTCTGACAGCCTCAGGGTAGAAGCTGTTCCTCAGTCTAGTGGTTCTACATTTGATGCTCCTCAACCTCCGTCCCGAGGGGAGTGGTGCAAAGAGTGAATGTGCTGGGTGAGTGAGGTCTTTCATGATGCAGGTGGCTCTTTTTCTGCATCTGGAGGTGTAAATGTCTGTGATGGTGGGGAGACTGACTCCCACAGACTTCTGTGCAGCCTTCACCACTCTCTGTAGAGCTTTCCTCTCTGCAACTGTGCAGCCTCCATGCCACACATTGATGCTGGAGCACAGGATGCTCTCCACTGCACACCTGTAGAAGGAGTTGAGGACTGAGCTTCTCAGACCAGCTCGTCTCAGCCGTCTGAGGAAGTAGAGTCTCTGATGACCTTTCTTGATCAGGCTGGTGGTGTTGTTGCTCCAGCTGAGGTTATCATTCAAGTGTACACCCAGGTACTTGTAGCTGGAGACCACCTCCACCGCAGATCCACCTATGTACAGTGGGGTGTGGGTGTGTTTGTTCCTTCTGAAGTCCACAATCATCTCCTTCGTCTTCTTCACATTCATGTGAAGGTTGTTCTCTTTGCACCAGCTCTCCAGGTGTTCCACCTCCTGTCTGTAGCTGGATTCATCATTATCTGTGATGCATCCCACCACCGCTGTATCATCTGCAAACTTAACAATATGACAGCCTGGATGTGTGGCTGTACAATCATATGTGAGCAGAGTGAACAGAAGAGGGCTCAGCACACATCCTTGAGGAGAGCCAGTGCTGATGAGGGTTATGGTGGAGAGGTGGGTAGGAACGAGTTACATTTACTCAGTTACATTTACTTAAGTAGCTTTTTGAGAAAATTGTACTTGTAAGAGTAGTTTAAATGTGAAAGACTTATACTTTTACTTGAGTAAATTTTAGGGGAGAAAACCGCAACTTTTACTCAGTTACTATGGGCTTTCTGCCGATCGCTACAGTTACTTTTGTTTCAAGTATGTAAAAACATTTGCAGCAAAATTATTGCGTAACTTATTGTCACCTGACATGTAACCAATCAAGTGAAGCCAACCAGTCACGTGACCACAACAAACTCTCCGCGCGGGCCATGTTGAGTGACGTCGGAGATTCTGGTAAACAGTTAGTGCTGTTTATAGGATGTCAAAATGTAAGAAAATGAGTTCCAACATTTACTGGTAGAAACAAAGTTTTGCAGAAAGTCAAGTTTATTATTATTTAGCTGAATTATTTTGGATACAGTTGCCTTTGTGTTTTTTATTTATTTTTATTTACAACAATGTAAAAGATAAGTGGTTTATTTCTAAATCCTTTTGGCTGGTATTGCCTTTGTGTTTTTATTTATAACAATGTATGTTCAGTCTCATTAAAAGTTATGTTTTCTTGGATTTCTTGTAAATCCATTTGCATGTTATAATTTAATGACGCAAGATGGTACTCCGCAGTTACTCACTACTTGAGTAGGTTATAATCAAAGTACTTTATTACTTTTACTCAAGTAAATTTTTGGATGCCTACTCACTACTTTTACTTGAGTAATATTTGGTTCAAGTAACAATACTTTTACTTGAGTAAAAATTTTGAATACTCTACCCACCTCTGTGCCTATGTACCCAGACTCAATTGCCTTGGGCATCTCAGGGATTTTTACTCAGGCACGTTCCATCAGTGTCGCCATGTAAATTTATTTTTATCTTGGAAATCTTAACTTCATGCTTTTAAGGATGAATACTTTGCTTTTTTATGCTGTACCTTTTTAGTAATGTTTTATGTATTTTGTTTTGATGGTACTTTTATTCTGTTTTATAGCTGTATGAATGTGCTGGCTGTCTCACCACCTCTACCTGTTGTAGATGAATTGCCCCTTGGGGACCTAATAAAGTGAACTTGAACTTGAACTTGAACTTGAACATTTCTGAACTGTTTTGGACCAACACAGACTCAAGGTAGATGTCATTATGTTCTGCCTGTACCCAGAACAACTGTGTGTTTATCTGAATCTGGCTGGCCTTGACGGTCAACTTATCTGAATACACCTGGAGGACATGTAATCTGACGCTCACACCCCCGCCCATCGGGGAATTTCACTGTCAACCAGAGTGAACCAGCTGAATAAACATTCTGTCATCATTTCAGGACTCTTGGATTCTCATTAGCGTTGACCTTGGCCATTCCCTGACGTCCCTCGAGAATGTTTATGGATCTCATCGGAGGGAACTGGCTGATTATTCCATCCTTATCAGAACTCTTACAGTGCCCTTGTGAGCGTCCATGGACATTGCTCACGGCTCTCAGTGTCTCCCCCTCTGCAGAATGTCTATGTCACTTTGTGCTTGTTTGTGCAGGTGTTTATGATTTATTTTTTCTCAGGCAAGAAGAAATATTTTAATAGGAATTTTTTCTCCTCCATTTCCTAATTTGTCCAGTTTCATTACTTTTTGTCTGTCTAAGCAGATTTCACTTGTAAATGAGTCTTCTAGGCTCACTGTGACTGATCTGTCTAAATAAAGGTTGAATGAATGGTAAGATAGAAAGGCGCTATATAAGTACAGTCCATTTACCATATACCATGTGACCTTGTCATGGACTGGAGACCTGTACAGGGTGCCCCCCACCTCTGGACATGGACACCAGTGACCCAAAAAACATGTGGACATCACAGGAACACACCAAAACAAAGACAAACAACTATTCACACACTCAAATCTAGGGACAGTTTAGATTAGTTACCAAATAAACTAACATGTAATCTCCACCCAGAAAGACCAGGAGGAAAACCTGCAACTTTCTTGCTGTGAGTACACCTCTCTAATCACAGCTCCACTGTGCTGTGCCTGACAGATACAGCAGCTTCCTAATTAACATCCCAAACAAACGAGTGTATTCAGCACGTTTTTACCACATCAGTCTTTAACAGCTGCTGAGCATAATCCCAGTCAGTGACAGCAACAGACCAGGGCTTATTCATGTGAAGACAAAGTCAGTTCACATTTTTAAAACTGCTCCAGTAGGACAGCTTCCAGCCAACTGCGAAAAAATGTATCATGTGGATTTTCACCATTTAATTAATGAGTAGTCAATCCAGCTTTTTTTTTTTTTACACAGTAAATGCACCATTTTAAATGCAGCATAGTTTTACACATTCCATTTATAACATTTAATTTACGTATATAGTATTTGTACATTTAAATTATACTGGACCTGTCAGATGTGGACTTCAGATGGAACAAACACACCTACCCACCCCCCTACACATACGATGATCTGCAGTGGAGGTGGTCTCCAGCTACAAGTACTTGGGTGTGCACCTGAATGATAACCTCAACTGGAGCAACAACACCACCAGCCTGATCAAGAAAGGTCATCAGAGACTCTACTTCCTCAGACGGCTGAGACGAGCTGGTCTGAGAAGCTCAGTCCTCACCTCCTTCTACAGGTGTGCAGTGGAGAGCATCCTGTGCTCCAGCATCAACGTGTGGCATGGAGGCTGCACAGCTGCAGAAAGAAAAGCTCTGCAGAGAGTGGTGAAGGCTGCACAGAAGATGTTGGAGTCAGTCTCCCCACCATCACAGACATCTACACCTCCAGATGCAGGAAGAGAGCCACCTGCATCATGAAAGACCTCACTCACCCAGCACACACACTTTTTGCCCCACTCCCCTCAGGAAGGAGGTTGAGGAGCATTAAGTGTAGAACCACTAGACTGAGGAACAGCTTCTACCCTGAGGCTGTTAGACTCATGAATAAATAACCAGAATAATCACTGTGAAATATCACATCATGTTGCTGCTGATCTGTTTCATGTTGCTGCTGATCTGTTTCATGTTGCTGCTGATCTGTTTCATGTTGCTGCTGATCTGTTTCATGTTGCTGCTGATCTGTTTCATGTTGCTGCTGATCTGTTTCATGTTGCTGCTGATCTGTTTCATGTTGCTGCTGATCTGTTTCATGTTGCTGCTGATCTGTTTCATGTTGCTGCTGATCTGTTTCATGTTGCTGCTGATCTGTTTCATGTTGCTGCTGATCTGTTTCATGTTGCTGCTGATCTGTTTCATGTTGCTGCTGATCTGTTTCATGTTGCTGCTGATCTGTTTCATGTTGCTGCTGATCTGTTTCATGTTGCTGCTGATCTGTTTCATGTTGCTGCTGATCTGTTTCATGTTGCTGCTGATCTGTTTCATGTTGCTGCTGATCTGTTTCATGTTGCTGCTGATCTGTTTCATGTTGCTGCTGATCTGTTTCATGTTGCTGCTGATCTGTTTCATGTTGCTGCTGATCTGTTTCATGTTGCTGCTGATCTGTTTCATGTTGCTGCTGATCTGTTTCATGTTGCTGCTGATCTGTTTCATGTTGCTGCTGATCTGTTTCATGTTGCTGCTGATCTGTTTCATGTTGCTGCTGATCTGTTTCATGTTGCTGCTGATCTGTTTCATGTTGCTGCTGATCTGTTTCATGTTGCTGCTGATCTGTTTCATGTTGCTGCTGATCTGTTTCATGTTGCTGCTGATCTGTTTCATGTTGCTGCTGATCTGTTTCATGTTGCTGCTGATCTGTTTCATGTTGCTGCTGATCTGTTTCATGTTGCTGCTGATCTGTTTCATGTTGCTGCTGATCTGTTTCATGTTGCTGCTGATCTGTTTCATGTTGCTG
>JBBPBX010042027.1:0-14089 GCA_038048925.1 Garcialebias charrua | reverse complement strand
AGTCAAACTCACTCGTATCTTTTGGTCTTTGAACATGTAGGTTTTGTCCTAATATTTTTTTCTTCAAAAATTTTTCCACTTTGCCCATGATAGAATCGTTTATTCTAAAATTGTTTTCCACCTGTACCGACCAGGATATACGAGCAAGCTCCGTGCACGGTCCACTTGCTAATGACTTCAGATAAAAACAACGGTTGTGTCTCAATCTGCGCCCTGTATGCACGTGGAACAACTTTTTTAGTACTAAATGTTTATTTGTCCACATTGCAAGTGAGTTTTTGCTCTTTACATCCAAACTACAACAAATGTGTCAGATGAGATGAGAGGAGGTACTCCGCTGAGATTCTGGCCAAGAAAGACGTAACATTTATCGTAGATGCTCTCAAATAAAAAAGCTGAGCACCATCTAGTGGGTTAATATAAAAATTCAAAGGTTAGTAACAAAGATAATAATAAAAAAAAACATTACTGAGAAGAATGCATTATTTTACGATATGATAAATACGTGTAATTTTTAATATCTATTTTAAAGTGGCCAAGTTGTCCCCAACAGAACACGAGTGTGTAGAAAAAAAATACCACGTTTGAAAAAAATTCTGACATTTTTAAAAAGTTGAAGGATTTTTAGGCTTTTCCAGAAAACATACGCTACAACAAAATACATTATTAAATAAAAGTACAGACAAAAACAAACGTGTGTCTGATATTTTTCTTTCTAAAACACGATACGAGGGTTAAACAAGCAGGGCTTCAATACTAAACTGTGAGAATAGTAGCACGTCCATCCTCCCACCCAAACACTGTCACAAAACTTGGCACAACTTCATGATGACTATGATTGAAGGGCTCGTGTTCGCCACAGGTATGTGACAACCACTTCAAGTCGAGCGTAGCTCCCCTCATTCTACCAGGAATGTATGGGAGCTGTTCTTAAAGGGGAGAAAACTACCACGGTGTGGGGACACTACCCAGTCATTTGTGCCCCACCTCCAAACTTCTCACCCAACCACAAACAGTAGACCACTAAGGCTGAACTTTCACCACTCGTTCAGCCTGAGAATATATGGGAGGACCACGTGAGTCTGTGAGGAAGAGGAAATAAACCTATCTGAAGTATCTTTTATTTCATTAAACCAAACATGCACATTCAATCAGGCACGTTCATAAAAAGCCTCCAATAATAAAAAATCTAAAGGAGATTTTACAAACTTTCTCAAAGACTTTCTTTATTGTAACAAGTGTTTTGCATCGTGGATGAGCAGGACTTTCTCACATTGAACACTGTCTAGCCAACAGTTTTCAATGGAAAAGAAAATTCACATTAAGATCATTTTAACAAAAGTTTTAAATGTCCAGAGTTTAAGGTAAAATTAATTCAACTGAATTCAAAAATACTTTATTAATCCCAAAGGGAAATTAAATGTTGTTGTAACTTATCCTCTTTCATTAAGAGATGTTATACTATAGATACTGATGGCTGTAGGCAGGAAGGATCTCTTTTAAAGGTCCGTCCCACAACGGATCCGAAGAAACTGGCCGCAGATGTAGTTCAATCTGTCCACCCAGACTCGACTGGCCTCTCGGTTCCTCCTGGATGCAGGACTGCCCATAGGCCAGGCTGAACTCCTCCCAGAGCGATGGCCACTCCTCCCAGCAGCTTGCAGAGCTCCTCGTCGCTGCGGACAGTCGGCTGCAGGTGCCAATAGATGATCCCGGTCCTTCTGCTGTCACGAGCCATGTTTCCTGCCATTTCCAGGATATCAGTGGTCAGTCACTCGAGCACAGTTGGCAAGGAGACGGGAATGCATCTATGGCGCCTCCTTTTCAACTCATTTGCGATTTAGGGCTGTAGCTGCGATATCATTTGAGCTTTTGAGATGCTAATCAGCAGCTCCAGGTTGCAAAAAAACCTTGTTGTTACAGTTACGCATCATAACAAATGTCCAAAACTAAAAAGTTTCAGTAAATAAGAGCATGAGATGCAATATTCATGAGGTTTAAAATAATAAAAACCTACATGCTTACCTTTTAATTTATATCTAGCAAAAGTTTGTATCTTTTAAAATATTATGTTCTGTATTGAAGGTAAGCTATGTAAATGACCGCAGTTTGTAAAAATGAGTTTAATTCTGACCAAACTGACAAGCTACTGAGGCCGAAACCAAAGTGGTTTGCTGCTGTCTGAAAATGAGTCCAATCTCCAGTTTTAAAGTAGTTAATGTAAATTATGTTTTATAATAAACCTTTGCACCATTGTCAGCTTCATATTTACATAAAATTCTGTGGTTATTTACAAGTTTTAGACCATTTTTGTCACTTGCACAGCATATCCGTGGTCACACTGGTCAATAAAGTTGTCACCAGTGTTTCCCCTACCATTATACAAGCAGGGTGCCCCGCCCTGTCAACAGAACCCTGCCTACTGAAATGACCCCCACCCCCCACCCCCGTCCACAACTGCTGGCACTGATGTAGTGCTAAGCTAGTGGTGCGCAGTACAGATGCGCTAGCTAAAAAAGCTACAGTGTTATCCATGGTGGTAGTGCTCTGTTTCCATTGTGTTGAGCCATTTCCACCCCCCCCCCCCCACTAGAAAATTGTTGGTACAAACAGCATGCAACACAGATGTGTCTCCGTCACCCCTGTTGACAAAAGTCATGGAAGAGACGAGCTCCCTGCCAAGACAGGTAATGCAGTGGAAACACTGGACACTTTGTGAAGTCTCTTTACCCTCCTGCTGCCCTGGGGTCAAAATGACCCACGCATGAGACCTTAGTCTTAAAACTGCAGCATTGGTGTTGCAGCATCTCTTTGACTCGGCTATGGGGTGGCTGTGGCTGAGTGGTTAGAGCAGTTGTCCTCCAATGCAAGAGTTGGGGGTTTGATTCTACCAGCAGTCTCATGCTGAAGTGTCCCTAGGCAAGACACTGAAACCCTCACTGCCTCCAATGTGTGTCCCATCAGTGTATGGATGTGATAAAGCACTGATTAGTCTTTGTAGAGATATAGTAGAGTGCTATGTGAATGGGTAAATGAGGGCACAGAATGTGTTGTAAAGAGGGACACGCCCCCAGAAACCATCTTGGCTACAGCAAACTGGTTGGTCCACATAAGTTGCTTACTTGGTGGGTTAACTTCAGTGTGCTTTGGACTACTCTGACTGAGGAAGCCCTCTGGAGTGAGGGTGAAACGTTTCTGCTAAAAAGAAACTGTCCAGATGAACTGATTGAGAATGAGCGGATTTGATACCTGGACTATTGAGAATTAACTTTCTTGTCTTGAACCACTTTGGACATGTCTGCCTGCCTGGGAGGAGTCGACGAGGGACACGCCCCCAGAAACCATCTTGGCTACAGCAAACTGGTTGGTCCACATAAGTTGCTTACTTGGTGGGTTAACTTCAGTGTGCTTTGGACTACTCTGACTGAGGAAGCCCTCTGGAGTGAGGGTGAAACGTTTCTGCTAAAAAGAAACTGTCCAGATGAACTGATTGAGAATGAGCGGATTTGATACCTGGACTATTGAGAATTAACTTTCTTGTCTTGAACCACTTTGGACATGTCTGCCTGCCTGGGAGGAGTCGACGAGGGACACGCCCCCAGAAACCATCTTGGCTACAGCAAACTGGTTGGTCCACATAAGTTGCTTACTTGGTGGGTTAACTTCAGTGTGCTTTGGACTACTCTGACTGAGGAAGCCCTCTGGAGTGAGGGTGAAACGTTTCTGCTAAAAAGAAACTGTCCAGATGAACTGATTGAGAATGAGCGGATTTGATACCTGGACTATTGAGAATTAACTTTCTTGTGTTGTAAAGAGCTTTGAGTATCTTGATAAGATAGAAAAGGGCTATATACAAAGTAAGTATTGTACAGTCCATTTACCATTTACTCAAGAATTGAATAGACTATATGCCACGGACTTCCGTTCTGGCACTTCCGCATTCATGAGCCGGACCGCGCACTTCCGGTTAGCGGAAAAGACACAAACATAAATTACTAAATACAATTAATAAAACATCTGCATACACACCAATAATAACTCTATACACATATAAATCCATATAAAATTATGGCGACGTTCCCCCTACGGATAGCCGCAATAAATTTTCGCCCTAACCCCCCCTCGGAACAGCTGTACCCACCGGTGGGCGGACACAACGGAACACACTTGTAGTGTCAGTAGCTCGCAGCCGCTTCCCGTTTCGGCTCGTCGTCACGGTCTGCTACTAGGAGCTAACGCTAACAACAACGGCAGTGGATAGGAACCAGAAGTGCGGGATGTGTCCTATATTTTTACAGAGGTACGTCACACCTACCCGTGGCATATAGCCTATTGAACTGAATGTACCCAAGGGCAGCAGGAGAGTTAAAGCCTGGTTTATGGTTGACGCGTCGCATAGGGCGCGAGAGAGCGCGCGGCCAAAGTGACGCAATTGCGAAGTCCCCGCCCCCGCGCTTTGGCCAGCGCGTTGGTTTCGCGCGTGGTCGTGCACCTCCCAGATTTTGAAGCTCCGCAAGCCTAGCGCGCGCCAAATTGATTGACAGGTCGGGTAGGGACCTCACCGACAGCCTTCACGCCAGAGCCTGCAGCTGTCTGCGCCGCTGTGGTCGTGGAAACGGCGTCGCGACGCATGGAGGAATGTTTTTTTATGTGATACAAATGTATTTAATTCCCCGAGCGAGCAGAAAGTCATTTGTTTTTGTTGTGTGATTTCAAACAGTTCTTCTTCTACTGTAGATTTCTTCTTCTACACCTTTCTTGCAACATATGCACAGGTTTTAGAGGGTACTGCCACCTGCTGGTCTGTAAAAGAACAGCACTTTGCCATGCGCCACCGTGCGACACTATAAACGCATGAAGCCGCACGTCTCAGTGCGCGCGCTGCCCGTGCGCTCCAGCTTGCGGACCAAAGCGTGACTATATCCGAGCCTTTAATATCAGTAAAATTGAAGACTTATCAAACAAAGAAACAGTAAGGATAGCAAGGTCATTACAAGCACAATACTCTGCAGCTAAATGTAGTACTTCCAGCAGGTTTATCATAGTGTTTCTGCTGATATAATAATGTAAAATAAAAAATTTAAAAATGAATTAAATAACATTCACACGATTTAATTTTTTTAAATGTTATTTTTTATGTTGATGAGGTCTGTTGCGTTTGAGAGGAAGCTGAGCTACAAGGCAATGCTTTCTGTTTACTGGCCAGTCTAAGTTCCTACCCTCACCTGTGGTCACGAACTCTGGGTAATGACCAAAAAAAAGAAAACAATATCACAAATACAGGTGGTCAAAAAGAGTTTTCTCTGCAGGGTAGCTGAACTCTCCCTTAGATATAAGGTGAGAAGTTCAGTTATCCTGGACAGATTCAGAGTAGAGCTGCTGCTCCTCCACATCGAGAGGATCCAGTTCAGGTGGTTCAGGCATTTGGTGAAAATGCCCCATGGATGGCTCCATAGGGAGGTTTTCCAGGCATGTCCCACAAGGACACTGTAGAGAATATGTCTCTTGGCTGGCCTGAGAATGCCTTGGCATCCTGCCATAAGATCTGAGAGGTGGCTGTGGAAGATGTCTGGGCCACCTTGTTCACGCTGCTGCCTCCACAACACGACATCGGAACCAGCGGGACATAATGAATGGATCCTTTTAAATTGCAGTAATTCACGTTGGCCTTGGTTTTTGTTTGGGCTCGCTGTTAGCTCAACTGTCTGGTCAGAACCAGTTCTAACTATGGTCCCTCAAGGAGCTATCTACAACATTTGTGAATGACATTTCCACAGAACTCAACTTCTGTAGATCTGAACTATCCCTCTATAGAAATATGAATTGGGGAAACTTTGTCATCACTAACAAAAATGTTTGAAACTCACTGCTGACACTCGTACTCTGAGCAGAGGTTTGCGGAACTTCACCTTATTTGACCATCAACACAGTCAAAACCAACTGCACCCCTCCCCCACTCCTTACAAGGATGTAAGTTCATTGTAACAGGGAGTGTGACTCAGAAATGTCACATGTTAGCCCTACTTCCTCCTGTGAAAAATAATTTGAAATATTAAAAAAACCCTCTCATGGAACAGTGTGACCCCGATGCAATGCCAGGATATCACGGATTAAACCCCCACGGACCTGGATCAGTGGCAAACACTGCTGCTTCTTCTGGTCTCTATCTCGCTTCTTTTCCTTCATCATTCATTCACCTTTTTTAATATTTTCCCCAGCTACTTCCCCATAATAACTCTCGGGGTAATAAAAAGATGTAATAAAATAGCTGTTGAACGTAGAGGGCAATGAAATGTCAAAGCATTGTCAAAATCTTTTCAGTGACTGAAATGTGAGCGTGTGCTCCTCAGGTTATTTTATCGATGCGATCAATTGTTTTCCTTTTCGCTCCTTCATTCATGAGATTTCCATGAAATGCTATAAGTAATTCAAGAGCATTTCCCGCTGAAGCTACACGAGAGGAAGGCTTTTGGATGATGTAAGTGGTAATATGCTTTTTTCTTTCCCTCTGGATTTATTCCTACTTTTGGGGGATGAAGATTGGTTTAATGTGAAATGTTTTTTTTCCAGGATACATCCTGTGGACCATTATTCATGCAGTAACTTTCACAATATCACCTTCATACATGACCCCTCTACTAGTCTAGTCAAGTGTTTACCAGTGGCTCCGTCCTCCTTTCCCACTGCTCAGAACTTTACTGTCCTGGCTTTACCTGTTTTTTTCTCTCAGCTCTGCTTCTCTCCTCCCCCCTGCTGGTCCTCCTCATCCTCCTCTTCCTCCTTGTTTACCTGTAACTCTGTAGCCACGGTGACGGCTATGGTTGTCACAGTGATCATGTTACAACTAGGACAGCTTGTTCCGAGAAAGGGGAAACAAGGGATTCCCAATAATAAGCCACTATTGTTCCCAAACGGCTTGTTTGGTGCCGCTCTACTCTCGTAACACACACAACACAAGACCACACAGATACTCTAAGAAAAGCACACCAGATAAACACCTGTGCATGAACGGCACACATATATAAATACACACTCCAGCAATGTACAAACAAACTGGGACATAGTGTTCCCGACATACGTGCAACATGCAATACAGTTTTACATATGGGTCATGCATTTAGAGCACATACTACAGGTACATAGAAAAGGATGTCATAACCTATAACTTAGAATAAAGACTAATTCCTGACAAAAACAGCAGCCGGTCTTTAAAAAAACAAATTTGTGTGCAAATAAATCAAAACACCTTTATTGTTCAATCCCTAATTTTATTAAATTTTAGATGATTTGACAGAACGCTATAACGAAACAATAAATACATCTTGCAACAGCAGTTACACAATCTATTCTAAGAATTACCATTTGATTCTAAATACCTGTACACAAAAATGGTAGTACAACTTTGTTTTGGATTTCAAGCCATAGTTTGTTTACAGTTCACTGTAAGGCGTGTGCCTTACATACCTAACAAATCAGGGCAGGATCTCGTTTTTGTTATCTTTTGTCTTGAAATGTTTGCAGTGCAGAGCCTGAGGACCACTCATTTAACACGGCTACCTGAAAACAAGTTGAGGCTTGGAAGTCATAAGCTTTATCTCGTCATAGACCGTAGCTACATAAAGTTGACAAAAGTTTACATACACTCGTCACAGGCATGACAGTGATGTAACTTTAAATATTTTACTTGAGTTGGTCTTTTTCCTGGATGGAATGACTTCGCAACATGTAACAATGTTTTTTTAGGGGCAAGAATTATGTGCACAAGTTTGAATTTACTGTGGATTTTCTCTGATCCACACAAATTATTCATGCAGGCTTGAAGGTGGTGCTAAAAGTTTTAGAATGCCTTAACCTGACAAGACCTGGTAGTTTCAGTTTGCTAGCAGAGATAGGATTTGTTTTGACAGCCCTTAGGAGGCCTGTCACGATAAACAATAAATCAATTAATCTCATGATAAATTAAATTTATCAAACTCATTTTCATTTATTGGCTTTATTGTTTCTTTGTGTCTCTCTCTTTCTACTGAAGACACTGGATGACAAAAGCCTCAACTCCGGTGCTCTTCACTAGCTGTGTTTCCATCCATTTTCATTTCGAATTTTGAGCTAATTTTTGAAATCTCGCAAATATGTAAATACAACTTAATGCGAAGCAGAAGTGTTTCCATCTACTGGCTTGAAGCGCTTCTACCAAGCCACGCACAGCGTCATTACGTCAGACGTCAGCGTCATTACGTCAGACGTCAGCACTGCGCATGTCTACAGTAAACAGGAAGTAGCGGTTGAAAACAGAACCCGGCCACACATCTCGTCAAAATGCAGAGAATATTTCAGGTATGTGTTGCTATCGGGCAAGTTGTATTTATTCTGTCATGCAAACTAGTTTTAGCGATGTTACATGTTGTCCGGAGCGGAAACAGCTGAACGTCACGTGACGTGAATGTTCGCTACGGCAGAACTGTGTCGGAAAATCTGTTTCCATCTGTCGTTTTGCGCATCTGCTCATTTTCGAAGCTCCCAAAAACCACCTCAAGCGAGCGTATAAACTTTTTGGCGAATTTGAGGAAGTAAATACGGATTTTGCCGTTTCCATTAAGCTTTTCTGCTGCGATACTTCAAAATGCGCATCTAGAAACCTTGATGGAAACACGGCTACCCCTCTCTTTCTCTTTTCTCTTTAAAATCTGTTTTAACCGTCCAAACTAGCGTTTTTGGATCGTTAAAAACCGCTAAGCTGACAAGCTAAGCTACGAGCTAAGCTAACAGGTCAACCTCGGGAAAAAACAATCTCCATCTTGCCGAAGCTCCTAAAGTCACGGTTGAAACCCGTGCCTTTGTGTAAAAAGTTTTTCTCTGCAAAAAGAAGCTGAGAACTTGCTTTCAGGTTTTTATTAAAAGCTTTGTGTGAAAAATGCTAAAGAGTTCAAACCACACCGAGCATCCGCCCTTTTGAGAACCGAAGAAAAGGAACGACAAACAGCCCATATCTCGTCAAGGGGCCTCCCTCCCATTTTTCTTAAACAGACATGCTACTCACTCCCTCACTATCCATCCTTCGGTTCAGTCATATACTCCCATCCTGTGATCGAAAAAAGGTACTACACTAAAAACAAGTTAACTAACATTTCTTTTTAAATTTGACAATAATTGCTAATTATTGTCAAATTTCAAACAATGTTATCGTTTATCGCAATAATTTCTTAGACAATTAATTGCCCAGAAAAATTTGTTATTGTGACAGGCCTAGCCCTTAGTGGATTGACCAGAATATTAGAACAATGGGAAAGTCTTAGTATAAATTGGTGAGGATGTTTAGGATCAACCAAGGAACCACCAAGGCTCAAGCTTATCGTGAACTAGAAACTGCTGGAATTCTGCTGTCCCTGTCTACAAGAAAGAAGTTTTTACGAGAGAGTGCCATCCACGAAAGAAGCCCCTGTTTCAAAAACTTTTATTTTCTTTCTTTTGGCCTCTCCCATAATCAGGGGTCACCACAGCAAACTAACTCGCACGAAGACTTGGCAATTGCTTTTATGCCGGATGCCCTTCCTGATACAGCCACAGACCACTGAGCTATCACAGCCCTCTGTGTGGAGCAGAGAGCTGCCATCTAGGGCACCTGGGGGAGCGGATGGTGGGGTTAAGGCAGTGTTTTCCCAAGATAACTTTCCATGGCGGGGCGCTCATCTCGTCCATGATTTTTGTCAATGGAGGGTGGGAAGACACGGAAACACGTCTGAGCTGTGCACAGTTTGTACCAACAGTTTTCAAGGGGTGGGGGGTTCAGCGTGAGGGAAGAGGCAGCATGAGCGCTGCCTTTACCTTTTTAGCTAGCACGCCGCTAGCTTAGCGCTACATCAGTGTAGATGGGTGGGATGGCGTATTTCAGTTCGGTAGGCAGGGC
Source organism: Garcialebias charrua (assembly GCA_038048925.1). Taxonomy (NCBI): domain Eukaryota; kingdom Metazoa; phylum Chordata; class Actinopteri; order Cyprinodontiformes; family Rivulidae; genus Garcialebias; species Garcialebias charrua. The sequence continues at coordinate 4,185 of JBBPBX010042027.1, read as the reverse complement.
GCTCGGTTCTGTTGATGGCAAACACTGGGTTAAGGGCCTTGCTCGTCTAGGACCTAGAATGGGGTAAATGAGGGTGAAGGCCAATGTGGACGCTTCACCATTCCCACCCACATTTTGATGTTGTCTGTCTGGGGAGTTGGACCGGCAACCTTCCGATCACAGGCCCGCTTACTCTAACTTCTGCGCCACAAGTCTCCCCACACCCGCTGCGCTTCAAAAACAATATTTTTGAGCAACTGTCAAATCGGCTTCTTTTCACTGCGCCGCCCCGGTGAAATGCAGCTAATTTGACCATTGAAGTGCATTTATTAAGTAAAAGTTCACCTGAGGCATTCCTTTACTATAATTTCGAGCAAACTAATAGATGCGACATATTTATGGATTTTTCCACTTTATTAGTCATATTTGGACCTATAGGGCGGTGCAATGTTTACGGCGGAAAATACGGTAAACTTCTGTTTTTGTAGAGTTTGCTCCTCAACCAATTTTCACTACAGAGGTCACAAAGTTAGTACAAGCCACATGAGCCACTTTTATGGGAAATGCATTGGGTGGAAACAAACAGGAATTATCTTTTAAGTGTATCATTATAAAACAGAGTAGGCAGCAGTTCTGAGACCAGTGAGTGCTGGATTTTCACTCGCAACTGCACGTGAAAGACGCCACCGCAACAGAATACAAATTCCCACAGGCTCTGTTTAGTTTTTTTTTTTTCTACAAGCCAGCCCACCACAGGAAGCTGAGCTGGATGCTTTAGTTTTATAGGAACCAAATCAGTGCTCTGCAGTATAACCTGCAGCGGGGAGATCAGATGCTGGCCAAACAGAAGTAGGTCAGATCTAGCGTTATGACAACTAAGTGGAAGTATAACTGAGAAGCACGGCAATTGATTGTGACCCACTTCTCATCTCTTCTCGCAAACTTGATTTATTTATTTATTTTTTAAGTTACAAGGTTTACAGAAGAAGTTAAATGCAAACATTATTTTAAGCATTCCCTTTTAGGGCCAAATAAAGAACTAAGACCAGATTCAGGGATAAAATGTTATATTTTGATCATAAAATGCAGGTTGTACATGGTTGAATTTAAAAGCTGCAGTCCACTTAAACACAAGAACTGTTTTTTTTGTTGTTTTCAGAGATTGTACGAGAACACATGAACTGAAAATGTCTTCCTAAAATAAATTTAAAAAAAGCAGCACCAACTCCGGAAGGCAACCAAAGACAGAAAGATGTAGGTGTTTCTGGGATCAGGTGGAAGGCAAAGATATCAGGAAACGTTACCCAACAAGCAACGATGCTGCCAAGAATGTTGCCCTCCTGGATCTTCTTTTTAAAAATTTATTTTATCTTTTTTGTACGAGTTAGAATCAAACAGACCTCTAGATTAATAGCTAAAAGTCCGGAAGTGAGCAGTGAGAAGCTCAGAATAGCAGATGTTGTTCTTCCACATGTTCTGATCAATGCTCAGTGAATAATTTAGGTACCGTGCTCATTGTAAACGTGTCCACAAAGCTCGTAACCAGCTCCAGTCTGCAGCAGGTGTACCTGATGTAATTAGCTATGGTTACCTGTTCCTTCAGTCCAGCACCAGTTTACATTCGCTGTGATGTCACCCACTTGGTTCACCCTCCAGGCACATCCAAATAAAAGGTTTTGAGTGTCAGGTATTGCATCTGTTGGAGCGCTTCAATGAGCATGAACAATAGAATTAAACTGAACTTGCGTAAATCTGTGTCATCGGGGATATAGCTTACGGGTCCAATTAACATAAAATCAAATTAAGCTTCTAAATCCGTAACATTTAGCCTGAAACCACAAACTACCCATGATGTCATTGAAAATACGCATTGAGCAATGGAGATTTCATGTAGGCATTTGCACATGTTTGTGTACTATGACCTTTATGCACGTTCTACACATTTTAGTTCTGCTCTGGAATTGTTACAATATACAATATATTTGTTTTTAAACATGTGCATTAAGTGCCAAACTGTGATTTAAAGCATACGCTTCTGGAAGTGTGTGGAAAATCAAGAGGGGGGAAAAAGGGATTCTGATAATGCAAACACCAATATGATGCACCGGCAGTAATGCGTCATCAGCGCGAATGTTGTGAGAGCTTGTTTACTCAAACCAGCTTTTATTCCTTTTATTTGCCTTGTTGTTCAGCTCTGATTGACATCATTCCCGGTCAACCATTGGAAACTTTGGTATGCAAAGACCCACCTGTCAGAAAGAGAGTCACGGAGAGTGCGGATGACATCACGGAGAGGCAAATTTTGCGTGCGTCCACTTCTAAGACGTGTGTAAACATTCCCTATATTGGATTCTCTGGCGTTCTCCTGTCACCTCCGAGCACATGCGCACATGTTCACTCGTCACCGTGCGTGCTGTCGTCTTAGAACGCACATGCGCTCTTTTGTGTCCCATCTGTACATTTTGTATTCTGCACTATGTCTTGAAGAAGACGTCAAAGCCCAGAGTGCGATGGGCTGTAAGATGACAGCACAGCTTATCTGGCAGTTAGACGTGCAGAGGACACATGCAATCAAAGTAGATAAAAATAGTAACCACTAACTCCCCATAAATATAGATACAGAAAGCCTTTATAAACCCAATCCATTACCAGAGAGGATTCTTACCCAGGAGGCTTTAGAGGTTCAATGGTGGGACAAAGTACAAATGCAGGTCAGTACAGGCTTGGGGTAAAAGTCTATATATGGTACTTCACATCATACTCGCACATATGCGGAGTACATTCAGAGCATGGTGTTACGGTTTAATGTGTTGAATAATGCGTACCCCTGCACAAATCTGGTCCAGTGAAACATTCAGAGCCGGTATTTATTATGTTTAAGTATAAATATGAGAATTTGCAGTGCATTTTTAAATAAACAAGCTTTAATTTTCTTCCCAAAATGGTGATTTTTTAATCCAGATGAAAAAAACAACAACAAAGTTAAGTTAAGTCATCTGGACAGTTTCTTTTCTTTCTTTTATTTTTTGTTGTTGAAACATTTTGTCCTTCATCCAAAGGACTTCATCAGCCCACTATGTGAGTGTGTTGCTGTGGGACTGAGTTTTTTGTGGCTCCTCGGACTGACGAAGTCATTTGGATGAAAGACAACATTTCAACAAAAAATTAAAAGAAGAAGGAACTGTCCAGATGACCTAACTTAACTTTGTTGAAACAAGAGGTCATGTCTACTCTTCATGTCAGACACATGCATATATTTTAAGTACCGGTACATTTAAAACAAGTATTTTATACAAAATTAATCATTTTTCATTTAATTTTTTATATCACTTCTCTAATTTTACATTCACAGACACTAAAATCTAATAAAGCTCAACAAAAGTACATAAAGTTCATGAGTGAAACCAAACCACAAATAAAACCCAAATACAAAATCAACTGCAAACAATACCATGTGCTCATAACATATCTCACATTTTATAATGTTTTATAAATTAATTAATAAACATATTTCCTTGTCATCATCCTCCATGAAAACACATCTGCTTTTGTGTAGTTTCTCCAAATGAACGTTTACATTTAATTTTCCTCCTCTTAATAAAAATCTGATAACCAATCTGAATATGAGTTCTCTGAGATTAAAACAATCTTCATTTTTAACTTTCTGAGCTGATCTCCCAGTTCAAACCATCAGACAATGTGTGTTAAATGCTGGAGTTAAATGGCTTTATGAATCACATTAACTTCTCTTAAACATGAGAACAAAGTGCAGTGGGAAACATTGCTGGACTTCTGCTATAAAAACAGTTTGTGAGGTTTTTAAAATCCAATTAGCAGCGAGTTTAATTTGAGTTATGTTACAGGAACATGACGGTCAGACACCAGACTGGACCTTTCCCTGACACTGAACATCGCCTGACTGGTTTTTGTGATATTGTTCCAAAGTTCACACATATTTCTGAGTTCATTCACTTTTCAGGTCACTTCTTGTTCACATTGTTGGTGGCTTTAGAGTTTTGTGATAACAATCTGACCTACAGCCCCTCCAACAACAATCAGTGTCATTTTAAGTTGTGTGCTGAAAGCTACATAACTTCAAATGAACGGTGTCCACAGAAAAACCATTTGGTTTTGAGCTTGTGACATATTTATTGAACAAATCTCAGTAATATTTTGCCAAAGTTCCCAGATTTAATTATAGTCTTT
>JBBPBX010042026.1:12594-28588 GCA_038048925.1 Garcialebias charrua | reverse complement strand
TTTTTTCTTGTTTATTGTTAATAATTTGACAAAGCGTATTAAACACCGGAGCGTATTTTCCTCCGGTGTTTACGGTAGTCCCTCCAGCGTGTCCTGGGTCTTCCTCTGGGTCTCCTCCCGGTGGGACATGCCCGGAACACCTCACCAGGGAGGCGTCCAGGAGGCATCCTAACCAGATGCCCGAGCCACCTCAACTGGCTCCTCTCGATGTGGAGAAGCAGTGGCTCTACTCCGAGTCCCTCCCGGATGACTGAGCTTCTCACCCTATCTCTAAGGGAGAGTCCAGACACCCTGCGGAGAAAACTCATTTCAGCCGCTTGTATCCGAGATCTCGTTCTTTCGGTCACAACCCAAAGCTCATGACCATAGATGAGGGTGGGAACGTTTATGTTATGTGTGGCAGGCGGCCGTGGCACAGTGGTAATGGCAGTCGACCCCCGATCGGAAGGTTGGAGGTTCGAATCCCGCATCCGCCCACCATGTGTCGTTGTGTCCCTGGGCAAGACACTTAACCCCAAGTTGCTCCCGGTAGGTCTGGATGGCGCCTTGCAAGGCAGGCTACCACTACCGGTGTATGAATGTGTGAATGAATGGGTGGATGGCTGGTATTGTAAAGCGCTTTGGGGCTCCTCACAGGGGGCTGGAAAGCGCTATATAAATAAGCTCCATTTACCATTTACCATGTAACTGTCCCAGCAATAGTTTTGCATTAGCATCTGGTGGGATGTACACTGCATACCGTATATATAAATAGCTGTGAAGTCCCTCGGTAGATAGAACAGTCTGCATTTGAGCAGCAATAACCTCCACATCCAGGCTACACAGTTTGTCCACCATAGCAACGCTTCTACACCAGGAGTTGATGATATAAACACAGGACCCTCTGCCAATCTTTTTACCTGGGTCCATGGTCCTATCGGCTCGGTATGCAGTGAAGCCGGCTAGCTCAGTAGCCGCATCTGGGATGGTGCTATCCACTCAGGTGTCCATGAATATCATGCAGCAACAGTCGCATATGGCCCATGTCATTGTCATCTGTAATCGAATTCCATCGATCTTGTGACAGATATACCGAGTATTGGAGAGAAAGATGGTGGGAAGTGGTGGCTTGAACGGGCTAGCCTTTAGCCAAGCCCACATACCTGCCTGCTTACCTTTCTTGTTCTTCCATTCGCAGAGTCTTCTTCTCTGGCATTCTGCTGTGGAGATCCTGGAAGATGGTCTGACAATTTCAGCTGGGATAGAGTACTCGGCTGATAGCTGGTATGTGACTCCTGTGTTGAGCTGAACAAGTTCAGCATGGCTCTACTGTAGTGCCACTGCATTGAAGATGTACAAAAAAAATCAACCATATTGTGCAAAAACTGTGCCGGATGTCGGACTTCCGGGTCGCTGCGTCTATGCGCGCCACCTTCTTGGTCAGGTCATGACAGTTTATTGCTGTGGCAACACCTGTAGAAGGAGCACTGAAAAAAACAAACCTGACTAAATATCTTACAAGTTACTTATGTTAAGAGGAAATTTACTACATGTATACTGATTAACTCTAATAAGCAGAAATATAAAATTAAAATCTGAAAGACAGTGCAGCTACTCGTGTTTTCACTAATTGCTTCTGAAATGTAAATGACACTGAAACTTCTTCTTCTTCTTCTTTTAGTTTAATGGCGGATTGCAAACAGCGTTCAGGTGCATACCGCCACCTACTGAGCAAGAGTGTGTAGCTCATGGCCTCCTATTCCTATATTCTACTTTTAATATTAATTTTATGTAGATAAATGAACAACTCTTTTCTAACATCTTTTATTTTATCCTTATCCCCTTCAGTCCCTAAAATTCCTCCCATACTCCAAACTCTCCCTGCCTCTTTGACTTTTCTTTTCAATCTGTCCCTTTCATTTGTATATTTAATGCACTCCATCAGTACATGTTCTACACTTTCTGTTTCCCCACATTCCACACATCTACTGTCATTCCGTTTCCCCATCAAGAACATTGTATCATTTAGAAGTGTATGGCCTACCCTCATTCTCATTACTATCACCTCTTCTCTTCTACATCTTTCTCTATAATTATTTATTGTAACTGATTTTTGTATTTTGAATAATCTTCTTCCTTTCTTGTCTTCATTCCATCTTTTCTGCCATTTTTCTTTTTCTTTTCCTTTAATAATTGACTTACCCTCTCCTTTCCCTAACATTATATTAACTGTTATTTCTCCTTTCAATGCTTTTTTAGCAAGTTTATCTGCTCGTTCATTCCCTTCCACCCCCTCGTGTGCTGGTACCCAACAAAACTGTACATCAATTCCACCTCTGTGTAACCGGAATAATGTGTGCTGTATTTCCAAAAGAAGGTCTTTCCTGTCGTTTCCTTTCGACTGCATACTTTCTATGACAGCCTTTGAATCAGTGCATATAACCACCCTATCAGGCCTAACCTCCTCAATCCATTGCAAGCTAAATATAACTGCCACCATTTCTGCTGTGTATATTGAAAGTTGATCCGATAGACACTGAAACTTTTCTGTTCTGGCTTCTGAAGGAGGCAGTCGCTTTTCTCCTCTCCTCCCCCGTCCCCCCCTGCTGCCGCTGCTTTTTGTCTTGTCTGCAGCTCTCATGAAGCACCTCGAACGAAGATTAAGATGAATTGGGTGGTATGGGTATTCAACTCTACTGAAAGATTTCAACAAAAGGCAAGGCACGGGGAGCCTGCCCATCTCCGCAGACGAAACGAGAGATACGCCATGGATTCGATGGAATGGTGACGTCTCGCTCTCTATATGCTCTGAGGAAATGTGAAGAATCTGGATTACATTGGATTACGATGGCGGCGATTTGCTTTTTTTGGCGTTTTGTGGAGCACTGGCCTATCGGCAAAGGAGGGAGAATTTCAGCAGAACCTAATGTTGGAACACCCAATCTGAACTGCGCGTGACCTCGGAAATCAGCTGTTTACGAGCTAATCCGGAAAGTGAACACGATCTGAGGATCACAGATCATCCGCTCGGATTGGGACTCTGGACGTTGGTAGTCAACATCTAAGGGCCACAGCTGGATCAGAGGAAAAAGTCCAGAATTGGACCATATCAGAGTTGCCCAGCAAGACTCAAGGCTGAAGGAATTATACTGTCTGCCTGAAGTGAAAAATATTTGTAATCCTTATCTGACTTTACCCTAAACAGCCTTGGAAAAAGGCTGGATGTCAAATTTCTCCTGAGACGTGTTTTCTGAGGCAAACAGCTGCACTATCGCTACACCCCCCCCCCGGAGAACTTTTTTATGAGCGTTATCGGAGGCCGGCTGGTTTCACCTCAGAACTGTTTGCTATCTGGAATGTCTCATGGACAGAAGTCTCACTGCCTCAATCTCAAAATGTGATTGTCTTAAATGTGCTTCTGGTATAGTTTTTTCTGTCTCATATGGTGTCTTGAAAGACAAAATGTGATACATCTTTTTTAATACCAACGCTGTGACCCTCATGGTTCTTTCCTTGTTTTCACACCTTTGACCTTCATCCTGATATGGATGGGAGAGGCCGCGCTGATGAACATAATGTGATATGATGTCTCATGTGGTCTGATAAGCAGCAGCTTCACACACTCACTCGCCCCTTCCGGATGACTGTGCGTACATATTCACGCTGTACTGGTGAAAACTTGTGCAATGTTAATAAAAGTACTCTGACTCTGAACTACCGGTATGTTCTGTTAACCTGTCTGTGAAAACTGATGTAACCATTACTGTACTAACGTCAGCGTTAAAATGGGGGCGACCCGATACATCAGCTTTACTCACTAAAATGTATTTGTCCAAAGTTGAGCCAGGGTGCTTGTGCTTGAGCTGCTTATGCATTGCAGTTGTGCTACTGGGGAAAGAAAGCTGTTTTGCACATTCTGCATTTAAGTTGTGTTTGTTTTCAGTTAAATACTCCTTTTTGAAAGTATGTTTTGTTTCTTTTGGCTTCTTCTTCCTCTGCTGTTTCCCCCATAGCACTGTTCTGCTCCTCAATGCTCTTCTTTGTTACCATGACTGTGTGCAGTCTTAGCAAATAATAGAGGAGAAACTGGCCCAGATTTAGTTTTGTAAACATTTGTGTGATTCTTCATAATCGAAGCTATCTATTATTGGTTCTGTATACAACACCGTTATACATCATCATTAAGTTTTTTGAGTTAATTGAGAAAATTTACAAACTCCAGGCAGAAAGGCCCCAGCTAAGTTCTGAACTTAAGAAACTGCTAATCAACTAGACCACCATGTGGTAGTGTTGTGTTCAAGACCACCTAACCCGAGACCAAGTCAAGACCAAGACCAGAGTGTACCGAGACCGAGACAAGACCAAGACTTTTAGGGTCCGAGACCAAGTTGAGGCCAAGACTGAGGGAGGGCGAGACCAAGTCTAGACCAAGACCTCAAATAAAATACATAAAATACAAAATTTTATTATAAAATATTTTTCATAAAAGTTACATACTGCAACTTTAAAGGTATTGTGACATGATGTTGGAAATTTGCATATTTGTCACAACATATATATCTTATATCATTCAGCTCTGTTCGTTTTTGCTAAATAAATTATAAATATATTAAAATTTCATTCCAAGTTATGGTAGTTTTTTCTCTGGGACACGCCCCTAAAAATCTGCGCACTTCCTTAAAACGTCATCATGACGTACATGTGGGCACTGGGCATAAGGCAGAGCCTTGCCCGTTTTTTGGTGTGTTAACTGCTTTCCATCCTGAAAGGCCCCTCTTGTAAATGAGTCCCCTTGGCTCATTGAGGCTAGCCTGTATAAATAAAGGTTGAATGAATGAATGAAAAAGATTGCCTCTTTTTTTGTGTAACTTGAAAAATGCCGTCACGTTGTAGCACATTTGGGTGTTATAATATCAGCAGTGAACAAGTGAGCCTTCACAAATTTCCAAAAGATGAGAAACTTCAACAAGAATGGACAAGACAAGTACAAAGAACGAGGGACTGATGGTGTATGTCTGCAGCGACCATTTGCCAATTGTTTTCAGGAAAGACCTGGTATAAAAGAATCTTTAGGATTACCAGTAAGATTCAGAAGACTTTTAAAACCGGATGCTATTCCTACTATTTTTAAAAGAAAATCTACAGAAGAAAGTGCCAAAGGAGCTACCACGTCAAAACAACGCAGGGAAGCTACCGTCGGAAAAGAGTAAGTCTTTGTGTAAAAATAATCGGAGGTGTGTAGTGTTTTAGATGATAAACTATATATTTAACGTGAGCTCATGTTGTTTTACTTTATATACTGTGAGTGTATAAAGCCAATTAAGTAAGTAAGTAAGTAAGTACCGTATTCTCCGGCGTATAAGTCGCACCTTTTTGCCTACATTTCTAAGCCCTGCGACTTATAGGCCGGTGCGACTTTTACGTCGATTTTTCCAATATTTTGGTCATAATTTGACTTTGGTCAAAAACTCCAAAAATGGTGCAGTACCAGTTTCGGCCGCTATGGGCGCTAAGAAACCCTTTATAGTACCTACACTGTTGACATCTGCCTGGTCCAAAAATGGTGCAGTACCAGTTTCGGCCGCTATGGGCGCTAAGAAACCCTTTACAGTACCTACACTGTTGACATCTGCCTGGTCCAAAAATGGTGCAGTGACACAGAAGATGAAGACTTCAATGGTTTTGAATAAATAAATAAAAACCATAAAATAAATACAGTATCTGTTTCTGTCATCATTTTAAACTGAGACACGTTTTTTACTGTAATGTCAGCTAATAAAAATATATTTTTATGTGTTTATCTTTAAAGATAAATGATGAAAGACACAAAATATACAAAAATTATGTTCATTTATTAATGAAAAGTTCAACTAAGACACATCAAACAAAATACTGTAGTTTTTATGTGATAATCTTGTCAAAAGTCCTTCCAAACAATTTGGCAGCCAGTCCAAAATAATGTTCATTTATTAATGAAAAGTTCAACTAAGACACATCAAACAAAATACTGTAGTTTTTATGTGATAATCTTGTCAAAAGTCCTTCCAAACAATTTGGCAGCCAGTCCAAAATAATGTTAATTTATTAATGAAAAGTTCAACTAAGACACATCAAACAAAATACTGTAGTTTTTATGTGATAATCTTGTCAAAAGTCCTTCCAAACAATTTGGCAGCCAGTCCAAAATAATGTTCATTTATTAATGAAAAGTTCAACTAAGACACATCAAACAAAATACTGTAGTTTTTATGTGATAATCTTGTCAAAAGTCCTTCCAAACAATTTGGCAGCCAGTCCAAAATAATGTTCATTTATTAATGAAAAGTTCAACTAAGACACATCAAACAAAATACTGTAGTTTTTAAGTGATAATCTTGTCAAAAGTCCTTCCAAACAATTTGGCAGCCAGTCCAAAATAATGTTAATTTATTAATGAAAAGTTCAACTAAGACACATCAAACAAAATACTGTAGTTTTTATGTGATAATCTTGTCAAAAGTCCTTCCAAACAATTTGGCAGCCAGTCCATTTTGGGCAAAACACCAGTTCACGTGAGGTGCGACCTATAGGCCGGTGTGACTTATTCGTTGATTTTTCCATTTAATTGGGCATAATTAGGTTGGTGCGACTTATACTCCAGTGCAACTTATATGCCGACGTATACGGTAAGTAAGTAAGTAAGTAAGTAAGTAATTTTTATTTATATAGCACATTTCCCAGACATGAGAGTCACAAAGTGCTTCACAAGAGGAAAAATAAAATCATAAAATCATAAAATCACAGAAATAAAATCACAGAGATACTATACAAAAATCACAGAGATACTATACAAAAACAATTATCACGGAGGATTCTTCATGTGAGATGCTAAAAAAAAAATTAGCCGACATAAAATCAGGACCAAACACACGTTGCTATTTATGTATTTTTAAATTATGTCTGCGCGATCAAGTAACATCAGTAAGTTTTTTTTTATTCAGGGAGGGTTTATTAATGAGAGTTTTGGATGATTTACTGTCTTAAATTGATAGATCTCAAACACGACCGGACCTTGCTGTTAGCTTAGCGTTAGCACAACAACAAAGACCCATAGCACGAAGCTATCCTCACTTAGCTACTGTGTATGAAATAAACCGTGTCTAAATCACTTTTCAATTGATCAAGTGTCCAATAACTGTATAGGATGAATAATAACCCTTCGATTGCTTTAATACATTCATGTACTAACAATAGGTTGTGTTTGTTCGCTGCTAACACACTAGCCGAGATACAGGAGCAAACACGTTGCTATTTATGTATTTTTAAATTATGTCTGTGCGATCAAGTAACATCAGTAAGTTTTTTATTCATGGAGAGTTTATTAATGAGAATTTTGGATGATTTAGTCTTAAAATGATATATCTCAGACGCGATCGGGACTCTGTTAGCTTAGCACAAGAACAAAGAAGCCACATCACGAAGCTAACCCCACTTAGCTACTGTGTAAAAAATAAACCGTGTCTAAATCACTTTTCAATTGATCGAGTGTCCAATAACTGTATAGGATGAATAATAACCCTTTGATTGCTTTAATGCATTCATGGCTGTGTTTGTTCGACATGCTCCGCCATTATTATTTACATGCTCGTTGAGCAGCGGCTACCCACGGGTATGTCACGATGACGTTTTGCGGAAGTGCGCAGATTTTTAGGGGCGTGTCCCAGAGAAAAAAACTACCATAACTTGGAATGAAATTTTAATATATTTATAATTTATTTTGCAAAAACGAACAGAGCTGAATGATATAAGATATACTGTATATGTTGTGACAAATATGCAAATTTCCAACATCATGTCACAATACCTTTAAGCTTGCTTTTGAATGAATGTATTAGCTTTTATAAATATTCAACAAATAAATCAGACATTCAGTGGACTAACTTCATGTGATTCAACAATAAAATTATACAACTGTTAAAATGGAAGCAGTTTCATCACTTACCAAGCCTTAAAACACTGAAGTGGCAAAACCCTCTTCATAAGTCTGACCTCAAGACCAAGGATAACCATACAGTTGCATTAGTTACAAATATATTATTCTTTTTGATTTAAATAGGCAAATTTTATAACTGATGATATGGCAGACATCTTCTCCCATGCCAAGACAATCACTTCTCATTTTTTTGGAGTCCAGTGTTGCCAGATACTGTAGAGGTTTTCCAGCCCAAAAACATGTTAAAAACCGCCACATCACACAAAAATACGCCCAATCAATATATTGTTACAGTATGTTTACTATTTCAACATGAACGCACATCAGTACAAGCCAAGGTAATTTAACAATATGTGGCAAAACGCAACAATCCAACAAAAATCTTCCCAGAGTTCCCAGCAAAATCAGAATGAAAACCACCCAATTGTCGGTAAACCACCCAATCTGGCCACACAGTGACGCGTGCGAGTGAAAGTGGGTGGGTGTGACAGTGGTAACAAAACCATGTATTTAGCAATGAGTAACGTTATCGCTTGGATTTGAACCAATACGTTTTGCATCCAATAAAAGAAAAGATGTTGACAAATAAACCGGACAATATTCTGGCAATTGAGTGATATTTCCACAGAACTGGTCTTGAAATAAAATCCCGAGTCCTCAATGTCCGAGGCCGAGACAAGACCAAGACCAAAGACATGGATAAAATATTTCAATATAAATCTGAACCTGTTTGCCACTAACTGCATAATTAATAATAATATTTGTAATCTGTATAATAATAATCTGAATAATCTGAGTTAAAGCTGCACTATGTAACTTTGTAATGCAGTCTGTAACTTTTCTAACAATATATTACCCTTAGTCAACACTAAATAGCAATAACTCAGTAAGTTTAACAGCTGTTGAGCTATGTTTCAGCATGGTAGTATTTAAGAGTCGTGTCCGTCACATGCTGTGAGAGCTAACAGACTGCACAAGACGTCAGCTTAAATCTCTGGTATCCAATGCAGTGGAGGGATATGTATCTATTCAAGGTTTGTTAAGTTTTGTTTAAAAAAGTTTTCCATGATGTTGTAAAATATTTATCATGTGACCACACTGACTTCAGTTTGTACGATATTTAACAACATTAATTATACTTGCAGAATACAAACACTCCTCACCTTTTTTTTGGACAAAACTTGATTCACAGCCAAATCAAACTTTTTTTTTTCATTTGAACTGCTAAGTAAATATTAAAGACAGCCTTTGTGTCAGAGATGGTGAATTTAGATGTAAATAATTCTATTCAACCGGTGCAACGTTCATTCTGACAGGTGATCATTCGGGATGGAGGTCTTTCGGAATGGAGCGGAGGTTTGTGGGAGCTCGTCTTGGTCCAGTTCCTCGGCTCAGCTCACATTCTCCAGGTGAACCCTTGTCCTCTGGGCCAGTTGGGCGGCGCGGTCTCATGTCTCAAGTCCTCACAGTTCACTGGGCCCTTTAAAGTGAGCACACCCACCAGGGGCCCTCAGGACTACAAAAACTACAAACACTGGGCTGTCCGGGCCTCCCAACTGAGACACGCAGATGCACACTTGCATGCTCACATGCACACTCACACACCAACTGTTAACTGCCCATTTATCTTTGACACAAAGGAGAGGCAAATGCAAAAACAAAGATAATATCTGCACCAAAGATAATTTTGCCCCATGCAGCAGCAAGTATGACGTACAAAGAATATTGGCAACATTCTTTATCTTTTTTTTTTGAGAAGAGATAGAGATCCTGAGATGGTTATGGGAGAGCAATGTCAGAAACAAGATCAGTTTTCAGACATGGCACACTCCGGTGAGCATACGCACCCAGATCAAAGCGACCTCTTTTGCCTACCGCAGTGCATCCCCAACAGATCTGACAAAGTGCCCCCATTGTGCGACCCCGACCCATTACTGATAATGGATCGCCTCCAGAACTGCCCCCTCGAAGGCCGAACTGGTTCTGCACACAGGGCTGCAGTCTGGGCCCAGAGGAGGACTGCTGCGTGTAGATGAACACACATGATATGACATGTCAGCTTTCATTCACAGTGACAGCCTCTGCTGGCGTCAGTATCTCCCTCAAAGAATGTTCTTATCTTCGCAACAAACCTCCACATATTTATGATATTCTTTGGATATAGAAATGTGGATTTATTTGAAGAAAGTGTCCCGTTTCAAAGGGGAAAAAAATGAAAATTGTCAAGTTTTGGCAATATTCCTCTTGTTTGACATTTAAATCAGCCGAAGCTGCTATACAGAGGATTTACATCAGAGTTATATCTTTCACGTTAGTAAAACATCTGTGAGCACTCATTGCTTTGACTTTGTCTTTCTTTGGCACTTGCTAAAATGCGATGTCCCTATTGCGATATTTGTTTTTGCCCTGATTTCAAATAGAAATGCTGCACAGTGGGGCTCTGGGTAATAATTACACATCCGTCCATCAGCGAGACCTGTCTCCTTGTGCAAAATATTCAAATAAGCTTTCAGTTTTGCTTGTGCTCTGACAAATATGCGCTCATGCACACGCAGTTACGCAAAGACATGGCCGTCTTCTGTTTCGCCGTGTCTACCGCCTCAGGCATGTTCACAGTTCCACCCCCTACTCATAATTACCTTGGTGATCAAGGTTAAAGCAGTAGTAAAGCACGCTAACCCTTTAACCTTCCGTGAACTCTCCCATTAGTCCACCTTGGAAGCTGATGTCCCGTGTCAAACACTGTCGCCCGCTACAAGACACTGAATTAGTCTTGGCATGAATCTCAGAGACAGACTGAAGTGTCTCTGCATGACTCAGACGTCGCAGCAGAGACAGCAATACCACGAGGGGGTCAAAAATGCAGTGCTATCAAACACATGCACCCCTTCCTCTCCTTTTTTTTCTTTGCAGAACCCCCTGCTTGGGCTTATAGAAAAAGGGCAAACTCCCACAGCACACCCTGCCATTCTGCTGGCCCCGAAGGCTCCTGAAGAGCTCAGGAATTCAGAGATCCAACTAGGTCTGCAGCCGGGAGGAGAACTTCCACCATCCTTCATTTTGGCTCTTATATTGTCTCTCACTGGCATCCCAGTGTTCCACGTCTGGCTCCGCTGTCAGCCCCGCTCAGTGTTTAGATATTGGTTTTGCTCAAGGGCAGGGGTCAGCTGGGCTGCGACATCTGAGTTTGACGGGAAATGAATTGTAAACAGTGATCACGATGAAGGTAAAAATTTAAACTCTGGCTGACTTGGACAAAAAACAGAGGATAAAGAGAGTCTTTGTTATTAGCAAGTATGCTAATCAGAATGAAATCATCCCGACAGTTATTAAAAATATTCTTTGCAGTGAACACGGAGAGATTTATCTGGCTTCATACGTGTGGGCTTGACATTATCATGCCCCACAGCGTTTAAGGGTTCTGGTGGGAAACGTTCCTTGACCACAGCATCACTGGAGGCAAACGTAAAGGACTGAACGACCAGTTAGACCTTTTTACACCTTGGAGTTTTTCAGGCTGCTATACTTGTTCAGTTTTCCAGGGGGCACTGTTGAACTGAGAGAGGGGGACACACAAACTGTGTTGAATCTGAACACTCACAAGAGAACAAGGCAGCAAATCCAACCTTTCTTCAGTATTTTAGAAACATTTTTAACGAATTAAGAGTCAAAGCTCTACTGTAAATGTCTGGTACGTGAAATGCTAACTGACTTTCTAATAGAGTGAAAATTTCGGAAAGTTAAAAAAAGATGGATCAAATCACAATTATTCTGTCATCTTCATACAGGTTTTTTCTGACTAGCATCTCAAACTCTGGCTCAAGTTTTAAATCAAATTTTCATTCAACCTTTATTTCGTCAGGTTAATCTCATTGAGCCTCGAGGACTCATTTACAAGAGCGACCTGCTACAAATTAAAGAAGGATGACAACAGTAACAGTAGAAATTTCCTTAAACAATCAACAGTAGACAAACACAAGAGAGAAATACAGATTTTTTATTGATTTTTTAACAAATTAAAACAAAATATCAAAGTATCAAAACATTATAAGGTAGATGTAGAAAATCAGAAACAGGAACATATTGTGAACATAAATAAAGCTGTATTTATTGTATTTTTTATTTAATTTGAGCAAACACAATTACAAAAGCACCACTGTTAATTAATTTTTTTTTTGCTCAGAACTTTTTTAAAACATAAAGATCAAACCCAATCCTAATCTCTCGATGTAAGCCATTCAAGACCTTGCACCTACAGTAGATGCTGCAGCGCCCACAGCTGAGGCCACAGCGCTGCCTCCTCATGGCGTCCAGCTGCTGTGATGAGCAGATGAGATGGACTGGGCAGATATTAGGATATGATGAGGCTTTTTTTTTCAGAGGAGGGTGGTGGGGGAAGGGGGGAGTTGTAGAGAAAGGGGGGTGGGGAGCATGCAGGTGGTGACGGGCTGGTGTTCTTCAGCTGGGCCGGCCGCCAGCTTGGCCTCTGGGTGCCCTGCTTTGAATCCAGCCCTTTGTGCTGCCCTGACGAGGTCAGACAAATTCACATCTCATCGTACGCCGAGATAGCAATGATACAGGATAATGACTCAGCTGCACGTTAACTCCGTCACCTCTGCTGTAAAATAATAGTTATTCTTCAGAGCACCTTATCTCGTGGGGCTTTTTATTTTTATTTTACAAACACAAGCAACCCTGTTTTAAAACTCACTAATAAGCCTGTTTATTCTTGTGACATTCGAGCCATTTCAATCAACTTATTGCTCGTTTGCCTAAAATCCCAGTCATCAACTATTAACCCAGACATATAAACCTGCTTGAAAACTCTTGCTGTCACATCGTGAGGGCGTAGATGTCTTCTGGAAGGAGCAGTGCATCATTTGGCCTGGGTGGTGGCCTACTTAGATCGAGTCAGACTAGTGGACAGGCCCTAATGAGAAGCAGGAGCAGAGATGTGGGAGCGGTCTGTGGCTCTAGGGAAGGGTCACCCGGGGTTAACTATCAAAGATGAGTGCAAACCTATCCCTGTGGAAAAGAGTCAGAGGAAAACATCACCCTGGACATGCTAAGCTCCCCAAACTGGGAGTTCTCCAGCTTAATTAATCCAAGACTCAATCCTCCCCCCTCTGAGCAAAAAACAACTTTGCTTTTCTCAACAGAGGAGTGAGCGATAACACACCTAAACGTCACGGCCATTTAGCTGTGAAGACATTCTTTAGACACCGTTGCTCATTCCTGGTGTGTTGCTGTTGAAACAGCTTTCATCGGAGTTGATCATTAGCTCATCACTGAAATCTTTCAAGTGTAATTTATGATTTTTTTTTTCCAGAACCATCCAGCCCACCCATCTTCCACGCCTCCAAAATAACCCAATCATATTTGCAATGTTTTGGGTATTTACTGAAACAATAACTAGAGGAAACACTGCAGTAGATGTAAGTAACCACAGAAGAAGTGGAAAAGTAAATTTATTGCTCGGGCTGGAAAGATTCGTGCGGGCTCATTGAGAAACACCCAACAAACTCTGGAAACCACACTGTGATCTACGGTTAAAAACCCGAAGGAAAATAAAAACAGATGTTCAAGTCTAGAATTAAGCTCATCAGAAACAGTGGCGCAGAAATTATCACAAATTTTTACAACGTGCAGTATTTTGCTGTGCGCTACTGCAACATCAAATTCAAACTTTTATCCAATTTGTCTAAACTATAAATTTATACTCTGCTGTGATCACCACAAATGTCAGAATCTGTTAATACAGTCAATCAAGTTTAGATTTATTTAGCTCACGTTAGCTGCCAACTTAGCCCTTTATAATAATAATAATTTTAATTTATGTGCAAACTGTTTTCCTTAAATAATAAATATAGTTAAAAAAAACTGTAAAACTTTGAGTGTTCTACCTTTTATGTGAACAAATCGTTATAGTTTGAAAGCGAAAGTGCAGCAAAACAAACCTTTTGTGTTTTAATACTACGCCTCTGCAGCTCAATCACCACGCTCCCCGCACCTCGCTTCATTTGAAATTGATCCAGCGTGCCCCACAGTCTGACTGTAGCAGCGTCTCCCACAATAAGAACCTTTTGTCACGGCAACACTTTAGTTTCCCTCCACTTGTCCAGACAAGGTATTCAGTGGTAATGACCCACAGATCTGTGGGCTGAAGTGGGCCTGTATTATTGGACAGTGGCCTCTTGACTGACAGCTTGTGTAAATCTGTTGAGAGTGGATCCCGTCTACTCAATCATCCGAACTGAACGCGGGACCACCGAGAATAAGGCCGATGAAAGCGAATGCGAATGCCTCCTGCGAGAGGACGGGATGTGTCAGCGGGCCTGAGTCTGTTGAACAGAGAGGACTTTCACCGTCTGCTACAGCTGCCTCAGAGCGTGAGGTTCTCTGTTCAGACATGCAGAATGCTTGAACACCTCCTTCAAAATCAAAGCCTTGCAATGGACAAACAATAATAATCATTAGCTGCATTGAATAGAAGTGTTCTACAATATTTTTTATGTATAGAAAGTGTGAAATCTCATATATGAGTAATCAATACCTCCAGCTTGACACTTTTCTCACCGGATTGTGAAGTTGTTTCTAGGTATCTACTCGTCGAGATCATTTACTTGTATACGTTGTTTTAGGATGGATTAATCCTGAAACATAAGCTCTCAGACATCTCAAATTGATTTAGCGTGATCACCGTGAAGCCATTTGCTGGTGCATCTTTGTTGTAAACACTAAAGACGGCTGGCACCTGTCACTGCACATGCAGCGCATCATTGGCACCACAGTGCGTTTTGCATATTTATGTTTTAATTGTATCACAACCTGCACGGTCTATTAATGTTGTTCTGTTCTAATTGCTACAAATATGCCAAGTTCCCCATCAGGTGTGGTGCACGAACAAAGATGAATGCTGTAGGATGTCCTGCAATACTGAGCACATTCAATGAAAACTAGTGCTGTTAGTCTAATTTTAGTGTGAACTGGAAAGCTGCTCACAGCAGTTTGAATCAAGTCAAACCAGACTGTTGAGGAGATAAGAAGAGCAGATGCATTAGTTTGGGATTATTCTCTTTGATGACTTTATACCTCCCTGAATGACGATTTAGTGATTTTTATCTCCTGCATCATGCCACACAGTCTGAAAACTTTGGACCAGGTGGATGGAATTCAGTGTTCCCAAGGCAAGTTGACAAGAAATGTCAGGAAGAAACTTGCACCATCAAAGGCAACGCCACAGGCAAGGGTTTGTGGGTAAGTTTCTGTGCAATGGCAGCTCTCTGTCAGGGCTTGCTGCCTCCTTCTGCCTCCAGTTCCAAACCACCTGAAGAAGCAAATCAGGCCAGCCAGAAGGTTGACACCTCTGCTGATGAGAGGCTCTGGATCCTCTATTTGTGTGGGGATTAATGGAATAATGAGATGATTGCTGTTTATGGTGGCAAACAGATCAAACACCCAAGCTTGATTAATGTCTTGTTTTTTAAATCGACACAGACCCTACAGCTGAGTTTACAAACATTAAGTGACCTTTGTGAGCAATTCTAGGCCTACCTGTGCGATGATGAGTCTGTGCCAATGTATATTTAATCCCTCAAAGCGCTCGCTGGTGGTCGGGTTTCACAGTCTGTGTGTTGAGTTTTTCTAATGACGCCTGAAACCAGAAGGGTTTTGGATGTGATCCGGAACTATATCACATAGTGCCATTTGAAAGAGTTTAATCCAGTAGTTTTCCAGGTGGACATGCATTTCTGAAATGCACTAAACAAAACTGAATCCACCAAAAACCATAAAAGCTGGAGACATGTCAATTGACCACTAAGCTAGCTGCATGTAATCTGTGCAGGTAAACAAACATGGTGGAAACAAAAACAATGTAGAATGAAAGAAATATTAAGAAAAATAAGATTAAATCAGCGGCTTACCACACACACAAATAAAAGAGAATAAACAACAAAGACAACTGCCAAAAATAATTTTGGCAACAGGGAACCCTCAGAATTAAGATGCGAAATGTTACACACACACATATATATATATATA
>JBBPBX010042025.1:0-28588 GCA_038048925.1 Garcialebias charrua | reverse complement strand
ATTAAAAATCAACCTGGTGTCTTCATTTTCAGCAGCATGTTAGGCATGACGTAACGAGTCCAGATAGCTTCATTTAGCTCAGATAAATGTAAATATCTCCCACGCTAACATAAATACTGTTTATTATTGTTAAACTGTTAATATATAGCACATTTAGTATGTTATAGTGCAGCGTGACACGTGAAATGTCCGACTGCCTCGTTAACAGACAACTGGATCCAGGCAGCTGGCTCTCTTCCAACACAGATGCAGGTAAGGTGTAGAATAATTAAATATGAGAATCAAAATATATTCCATCAGCTATAGTTCAGAAAGTGGTGCGTGTGTCCACTGTCCAGTCCACCGCCATTGTTAAAATGCCGGCTGTCTGCGCGTGCGTGCTGCGTGCATGTGTTCAAACAAAAGCTCCACGGGAGATGTTTACATTATCAACGGGGGGCGAAAAAGTTCCACCTTGAGAGCAGGGTCAGAAAAGTATCGGTGTCATCGAGGGGGGCCAGCAGCGTCGTGTAGGCGATAAGCAAAGTCGCAAAGAGAAAGTAGCGGTTACACTCAAAATACGCGCCGTGTAAACTGGCCCTAAGAGAACCGAGTGTAAGAGTGGGGAAAGTAATGGAGAAAATTTCTTAAAAAATTCAGCAGGGAAGCCGTCAGGACCCGGACATTTGCCAGACTGCATTACCGATACAGCTGACACAATTTCTGTCAGGGATATTGTGATCTCCAGTGCATCTTTCAGATTGGGTGTGAGTTTTGGCATATTGGTCTTTTCGAAAAACTGAGAAGATAAATTCTTGTTGGTTTGAGATTCTGAAGTATATAAATGGGAATAAAAGTCCTTAAATGCTCTGTTAATTTGTAAATGATCTAGAGTTATGGTGCCGTTCTTTAATTGGATCTTAGGGATGATTTGTTTAGCCGTGGCACCCTTCAACTGATTTGCCAGTAGTTTTCCTGACTTTTCTCCATGTATGTAAAATGATGATTTACTTTTCAAAAGTGATTGTTCTATTGAGTATGTAGACAATAAATCAAACTTAGTTTTGAGTTCTACTTTTTTTTGTACAGATTAGGGCATTTGTTTTGAGCATATTGTTGATCAATTTCTTTTATCTGCTGGGCTAAATCAGTTCTTTCTTTTTGAGATTTTTGCCTCAGCCGGGCGGTATATGAAATGATTTGTCCCCTAAGATAGGCCTTAAGGGTATCCCAAACGGTTGACAATGGGATCCCAGGAGTTCTGTTTATGGATAGAAAGAAGGTTATTTCTTTTTCTATAAATGTAACAAAATCATTGTTTGACAGTAACGTTGAATTGAATCTCCACTGTCTACTCCTTATAGGAATGTCAGGGAGGGACAGAGACAGAGTGACAGGTGCATGGTCTGAGATGACAATACTGTGGTAGTCACAGCCACGGACAGAGGGAAGAAGTTTGTTGTCTATGAAAAAGTAATCGATCCTCGAGTATGAGTGATGAACATGAGAAAAAAAAGAATATTCTCTCTCAGCTGGGTGTAAAAAACGCCATACATCGCACAGGCCATATTTAGATAGAAAGGCACGAATAGTGTGGGACGACCTGCTGGCTGTGGCAGGGTTTGTAGAGGATCTGTCCAAGACTGGGTCCAACCAGCAATTCAAGTCACCACTGAGTATCAATGAGTATGTGTTTAGGTCCGGGAGCAGTGAAAATAATTTCTCAAAGAAACCAACATCATCCGTATTTGGGGCATAAACGTTAACTAGCACTACTGGTGTGTTGTACAATTTACCGGAAACAATCACAAAACGACCATATTTATCTGAGTTAACTTGAAAAGGTTCAAATGAAATGTCTTGACTGATGAGGATCGAGACGCCCCGAGCCTTTGCTCGAAATGAGGAATGGAAACTCTGCCCGTGCCATGTTTGCAGTAATCGTTTGCTATCGTCACTTCTAATGTGAGTCTCCTGCAGGAAAGCAATGCCTGTTTTTAACTGTTTTAAATGAGAAAGCACCTTCCTTCTCTTGACGGGGTGGTTCAAACCTTTGACGTTCCAGCTTGACAACACCAACTGACCACTCATATTACTAATAATTTGTATAAGAAAGGTAGGTAATACAGTCTAATGTGTTGATGGCTGTGCAGTTCTTGGCAAAGTGAAAGAAAATATAAATTAATGGCAGTGATGGACCCCCCACCCCCCTCCCTTTCCCACCCTGGACAGCTGCAACAGACAGAAGCAGCAAGCTCCATAGAAATTAAAAATAAGTCTCCTGTCTAACTTTTAAACTAGTGCTCCAGTATCATCAGAGGGAAAAAAAATGTATAAGCACCTCATGCAAGGCCAAAAATGTACACATAGATGTGTGATCACGCATACACATATAAACAAAGTTAAATTAATCCTAATCCTAAATTAAATCTTCAATCAGTCCAAGACCAATTCAAGATTCAATTCAAGATAGTCAACAGGTAAACAAGAAGAGGAAAAATGTTAATAGTTCAAAATAATATATTGAAAACATTATATATTTCACCCATTTTTATACATGGATAGGCCTACTTCAATTATTTATGTGCCTAAATACAAAACCAGAAAGCCCCCCCCCCCAAAAAAAGGAAAGTCTCAGATAATCAGAGTATGGGCAGAGTCCTGCTCATCTGTTCGTCACCTCATGTAAACAAAAGTTTAGTGTAAACATAGACAAAGCCAGTGTGGGAACAGCGCGTTGCACATCAGTCAAAAGAAAAGCTAAATATTACTGTACTTGCGCTGTTAAACCTGAGGTAACTCCTGTCTAACTTTAAAACTAGGGCTCCATTATCATAAAAAAAAGGGGGGGGATTAAAAAATAATAATTTATAAGCTCCTCACAAACTAGTTTAAAGTATGCAAGGCCAAAAAATGTATACACATAAATGTGTACCGGTAATCACGCACACACATACAAACGTAAAGTTAAATTAATCCCAATCTCAAATTGATTATCAATCAATCCAGGACTAACCCAAGATTCAGCTCAAAACAGGTAAACGAGAAAAGGAAAAATGTTTCATTTCAGAGATGTTAATAGTTCAAAAAGAAAGGCCGCAGTAAAAACTAAAAAGTCTCAGATAATGAGAGTATGGGCAGAGTCCTGCTCATCTGTTCCTCACCTCATGTAAAGAAAAGTTTAGTGTAAACAGAAACAAAGCCAGTGCGGGAACAGCGCGTTGCACATCAGTCAAAGAAAAGTTTAAATATTACTTGCGCTGTGAAGCCTGAGGAAAGGTGTCTATGAACTTCTGCGCCTCCTCCACAGAGCCCAGCCACTTTCTGTGTCCATCAGGTAAAGTCACGCGAAGTCGAGCAGGAAAAAGCAGAGCAGGTTTTAGACCCAAAGAATACAGCGCCGACATCACGTCCTTATATTCCACTCGCTGGTTGAGGACTTCTGGGCTGTAGTCTTCCACGATCCGCACCGGTTTTCCCTGGTATTCAAGCCTGCCTCTGCGTCGAGCCTCCCGGATCATGAGCTCCTTCACCTGGACCCGGTGCACTCGCAGGATAACCGGGCGCGGCCGCTGGTCCGAGGCGGGTTTCGGAGCGAGGGTTCGATGAGCCCGGTCCAGTTCGGGTGGAGAAGGAAGCGTGTCACGCCCGTAGATGTCACACAGCAGGTTGGAAAAGAAGTCTGTGGGACGTCCGCTTTCAATAGATTCCGGTAAACCCAGCACACGAATATTCTGCCGTCTGCTTCGATTTTCTAAATCCGCCAGTTTAGATTTAAGTCTGGTGTTTTCCTCCTGGAGAGTTGAGCAGGTGTTTTCCACCTCCGACATGCGCTGGCTCAGGTCGTTAGTGACAAGTTCCAGTGATGACACACGCTGGCCGTGTTCCTCCACCGCGAGCCGAGTCTGGTCCAATTTGAGATCCAGCTGGTGAAAAGTTTGTTTGAATTCAGCTG
Source organism: Garcialebias charrua (assembly GCA_038048925.1). Taxonomy (NCBI): domain Eukaryota; kingdom Metazoa; phylum Chordata; class Actinopteri; order Cyprinodontiformes; family Rivulidae; genus Garcialebias; species Garcialebias charrua. Next base: position 24,654 of record JBBPBX010042025.1, on the reverse strand, counting down.
ACAGCGCAGCGCGGTGCTCCTCCAGCAGCGAGGTAATTGCCTCGAGGGTTATTAGGCCAGCGTCATCTTTCTCGGCGTCCTTCTTCGATCTTGTCGGCTTTTGAGACATTTTTAATCCAAAATCCTCAAAAGAGATGCTTGATTGAAGTTGTGTGCGTGATAATAGGTAAAAAATATTACATATAGAGGGCTTGGTGGTACTAAAAAATAATTTTTACCCAGAGCACTGGCAAGTGCGACTCACTCCATCTCACGACCACACCACCCCCCCTCCACCCATCAATGTATTAAAATAAAATATATAAAATATAAAAGCTGTAGTTTCAGAACTCTGCTCTTTTTTCTTGCATGGTGTTTTTCTAAATCCAGATGTTTCTTTCTGCTGCACTGATGTTTCTTTGTGTGACTGAAGACAGTCTATGATCCTCTGAACAGAAGAGAACATCATGGTGTGCTGCTTTCTTTCAGTCTTCACTAGAAGATTAGTTCAAGGTCCGTGGGAAATTTGACAACACAGAACCAGTGAAGTCTGAATGTTTCTGACAGATTTATTCTGACAAACGAGGAGACAGGAAACCTTCAAATGAACAACCAAAAGAGAAAAATATCCCCGCTACCTTTCATGTCAGAGTTTTAGATTCAAATCATCTGATGTTGAGAAATGACAAAGTTTGAGTCATTTTTGTGTTTGTTCAGATTGTTTTACTGTGGAGACTGTTTAGAGTCAAATTGAGTCCAGAAGTTCATCAGTTGTAGACGAACATCCAGAGAATATTTCCTGAAACTTTGAATTAATTACATTTATTGATTCATGGAATAAGGAGCAACACAGTGGAGCAGTGGTTAGAGCTGTCGCCTCACAGCAAGAAGGTTGCAGGTTCACTTCCCCAAAGGGACTTGTGTGAAGTTTAGATGTTCTGCCCATGCATATTTTGTGATCATTCAAACAACAAATGAACACACACACACACACACACACACACACCCACCACCACCTCCACAAACAACAACAACAACAACAACAACAACACAGTCATGTATCATCTGAAACCAGTAGTGAATCCTGCTGTTCACAGTGAAAGTGAACGCTCTGTTCCTGACACAAATCCACTCGTGAGTTCAGCTGACACTAATATGAAGCTTCAGCAGTCTGACACTAATTCTGTCTGCTTCTTCCAAAGTTACACACAACTGAGAACAACATCCCTCTGACATCTGGACTTCACTTTGGACCTTTGGAGACAAATGGTCACATTTCCTCACAGACAGTTGGACACATTTACATATATTTTGTTTGATGTTCAGATAAATCCCAAAAATCAAAGAAGTAAAAAGATCAAACTGAAGTAAAGAACTGAAAGTGAATTTAGTGAAAAACAAATTGTCATTTAAATCACCTGAGCTTCTCCAGTCTACAGTTTGGACTCTCCAGTCCAGCAGACAGAATCTTCACTCCTGAATCCTGCAGGTCATTGAAGCTCAGGTCCAGTTCTGTCAGATGGGACGGGTTGGACTTCAGAGCTGAGGCCACGACTTCACAGTGAGTCTCTGAGAGTCCACAGTTGTAGAGTCTGTCAGGACACATAACAAGAAAATGATTTCATCCTGATAAATGAGCAGTTCTGTTCAGATTAGAAGAGAAACCAATTGAACTCTTCCTGTTGGACTTTTTTTCTTCACTTCAGAGCTTCAGTTCATCTTCTCTGTTTGATGGGATGAAATATTTCTCATCAGTGTCTCTCGTAGCTGCAGCTTTGTTTTGCTGTCATTGGGGGGTGAAGGGCGGGGTCCGTGTTGATTATTGTCTTCAGTGTTTTCTAAAGGAACCAAAGCTGCTGGTTTGATTCCAGTCATGTCTCTCTCTGTCCTGATTATTAAACTAACAGAGTCCAGTAAAGACTGATGAGTCTGACATGAGACATCAGGAACTGGAGGAGTTTTTCCTCCAGGACATCAGCTGGATGGAACATGTTGGAAATAATGGGACTGATCTTTATGCAGCAACACAAATAATGTTGCTGTTGACAGTTATATGTCTGCTTTAAATCATCAGGTTTACACTCACACATCTTTAATCTTTTATTACTGAGATTTAGCTGTTTGGTTCCTAAACGGCTCCTAAATTAAAAAAATGTACGTATTTCTGTAGTATCTGGTGTTTAACAAAGTATTTTAGTTGGTAAATTTGATTTATAAAAGTAGTTTTTATACTAATTTTAGCAGCAACTGTAAGCTAGAAGTGTTAATAACATCTTAATAAGAAACATTAACTTTGCTCTGCAACACATGAATGTGTCATGAGCATTTTTGTCAGTAAGTAACTTTGAATAAATTGTTCATTCATCATCTGCAGTGTCTGTCATATCGGTAAGAATTAATTTCATGAGTTCAGAATGCAGATAAGTTTATAAAAGTTAGAAACACTTATAAAGCCTGATGTTAGAATGTTATTGTTAAACAAGGATTTTATAAAAACAAGTGAAAACTATGGTTGAGGAGGCAGAATGCAGCTCTTTGTGGTGCTCTTACTGCTGCCTATTGCTATGTGACGGTCAAAACTTTATTACCAAAATAAAGTAACTGTATCAGTGTTGGAGAAAAGATCTTTCAGAGACATACAGTGACTGTGATTAGCAAAATTAAGCAAATACATAATTTCCCTGAAACAATAAAATAATCTGTCTCAAAGGAGACAACAGATCTTCAGAAAAACTTGGTCACACCAGAGGACCACCTGAAGTTAGCTTCTGATTCCACAGATGGTAAAGGGTCATTTCACAGAGATGTTTGTTCAGATGTAAGTGGAGCCAAATAAAACAAACACCTCCTGTCTGTGTCTGAACATGTGTGTAAACTGTGTTTCCTTCAGTGAGCTGTAGAAGCTGTCCAGTGTGGACGTGGTGAACTTCTGCTTGAGAACAGAGTCACACTGAATGTCAGTCAGCTCCAACTGAACATCTGCAGGAGCATTCTGCTGTGAAACTAAAGCAAAGATCAAAGCAGCTCAAGGTCTGCTTCTAACTCTGTGACGTCTGAGAAACACTGGTTGAACTCAGCGTGGAAGTCTGTCTGACCAGTGACCTATCTGTCACTTTGACTGGAAGTTACATCCAGAGTGACCAGTGCTGGAAAAGCTGGGAAGCATTTGTTGGTTTGTTGTTGGGGAAACAACTGAGTTTGACTTTGAACTGGGATGTAACTATACTTTCAACTCACAAGACGTAACTCGATACTCGGTTCAAAGAACAAAACAATCCTGGACTCTCAGAATGAAACAATACTGGGTTCACAGGAAGACACTCGTTTCTCAGGAGTCATAAAGAACTAAGAACAGTTCTTCAGTTCTACATGACTTCTAAAGCTGTGTGACCTTTGAACTCAGGGGCGTTCAAGCTCATTTTTACACTGAGCCAAAAATAAAAACATTTTCCAGGTCAGGGGTCAGTCAGGGTCAATATGAATTTAAAAAGTAATAAATACATTATTTCCATGTTTTTGTGATGTTTGATTTTTGAAAGATCTTGCAGAAATATCATCTATCCATTCAGTTTATTTTCCTGCTTCTCCTTTCTGGCTTACAGGGAGCTGTTACCTATCTCCAGAAGATGGGGGTTTGAAACCAGACGAAACAGAGTAAACCCAAATCTAAAACAGACTCTTGATGTTTTTCAAACCTATTTTTAAGTGTTTTACACAACATGAAAAGTTAACTTACAGTTTGTGTTTTATTTAACTTATTATTCATTTAGAAACATCTCACTGTGTCTGTACTTACAGAGCTCTGTTGGAGGCTTTGAGAACTGGCAGCAGCTTCAGAAGATGTTCCTTTTTAGCAGAATATTTCTTCAGGTCAAACACATCCAGGTCTTTTCCAGATGACAGTAAGATGAAGACCAGAGCTGACCAGTGAGCAGGAGACAGTTCATCTGTGGAGAGACTTCCTGAACTCAGAGACTGTTGGATCTCCTCCACTAGAGAACCATCATTCAGTTCATTCAGACAGTGGAACAGATTGATGCTTTTCTCTGCACACAGTTTCTCACTGATCAGATTCTTGATGTACTGGACTGTTTCCTGATTGGTCTGTGAGATACTTCCTGTCTGTGTCAGCAGGACTTGTAGGAGAGTCTGATTGGTCTGCAGTGAAAGACCCAGGAGGAACCGGAGGAACAAGTCCAGGTGTCCATTTGGACTCTGTAAGGCCTTGTCCACAGCACTCTGATGGAGATCATTTAGTTTTTGTTTCTTCAAACTTAAAAACCTCTTGGATTTTGTTGGATGTTCTTCCATCAGATTGAGCCCAGAATTGATGAAGGTCAGATGGACATGAAGAGCAGCCAGAAACTCCTGAACACTCAGATGGACGAAGCAGAACACCTTGTCCTGGTACAGTCCTCTCTCCTCTTTAAAGATCTGTGTGAACACTCCTGAGTACACTGAGGCTGCTCTGATATCGATGCCACACTCTGTCAGGTCTGATTCATAGAAGATCAGGTTTCCTTTCTGCAGCTGCTCAAAAGCCACTTTTCCCAGAGACTCAATCATCTTCCTGCTCTCTGGACTCCAGGGTGGATCTGTCTCAGCTCCTCCATCATACTTGACCTTCTTGACTTTGGTGTGAACCAGCAGGAAGTGGATGTACATCTCAGTCAGGGTGTTGGGCAGCTCTCCTCCCTCTCTGGTTTTCAACACGTCCTCCAGAACTGTAGCAGTGATCCAGCAGAAGACTGGGATGTGACACATGATGTGGAGGCTTCGTGATGTCTTGATGTGGGAGATGATCCTGCTGGCCTGCTCCTCATCTCTGAATCTCTTCCTGAAGTACTCCTCCTTCTGTGGGTCAGTGAAGCCTCTGACCTCTGTCACCATGCCAACACACTCAGCAGGGATCTGATTGGCTGCTGCAGGTCGTGTGGTTATCCAGAGGCGAGCAGAGGGAAGCAGTTTCCCCCTGATGAGGTTTGTCAGCAGCACATCCACTGAGGTGGACTCTGTAACATCAGTCAGGATCTGATTGTTGTGGAAGTCCAGAGGAAGTCGACACTCATCCAGACCATCAAAGATGAACACAAGCTGGAAGTCTTCAAAGCTGCACATTTCTTTGGTTTCAGTAAAGAAGTGATGAACAAGTTCCACCAAGCTGAACTTCTTCTCTTTCAGCACGTTCAGCTCTCTGAAAGTGAATGGAAACATGAAGTGGATGTCCTGGTTGGCTTTGTCTTCAGCCCAGTCCAGAGTGAACTTCTGTGTTAAGACTGTTTTCCCAATGCCAGCCACTCCCTTTGTCATCACTGTTCTGACTGGTTCATGTCTTCCAGGTGGGAGTTGAAAGATGTCTTCTTGTCTGATGGTTGTTTCTGGTGTGTGTGGTTTCCTGGATGCTGTTTCAATCTGTCTGACCTCATGTTCATCATTGACCTCTCCAGTCCCTCCCTCTGTGATGTAGAGCTCTGTGTAGATCTGATTCAGAAGGGTTGGGTTTCCTGCTTTAGCAATCCCCTCAAACACACACTGGAACCTCTTCTTCACACAACATTTAAGGTTACGTTGACAAACTGCTGCAACTTGTCCTGAATGAACAAAACAAAACATTTATTAATTAAAGAATAAATTCATCTCAACAGTGAAATCTCAAAAGTTAAATGTTTATAGAAATCCTCTTACTGCTCTGCAGACGGTCAGCCAGCTCCTCCTGCTTCATCCTCCTCAGGAAGTAAACTGTGATCTTCATCAATGCCTCTCTGCTCCTCATCTGCTCTTCATCCTCACCCTCCAACACCTCCTCGTCCTCCCTCTGACTATCTAAGCATTCTGGGTAATCTGGACTCAGAACCTTCTGGATCTTTTTCAGCTCATTCTTCACAAAAGTGACCATGTTGTCCTCCAGCAGCTGGAACAGAAAAATATCTGAATGACATCAGACTGAAATCATGGAGTCAAACATCAGATCCATGTTGGACAGACAGTCCACTGGTCTACGTGTTGGACTGACTGACAGTCCACTGGTCTACAAATATACATGTTGGACAGACTGACAGTCCACTGGTCTACATGTTGGATAGACTGACAGTCCACTGGTCTATGTATTGGACAGACTGACAGTCCACTGGTCTACATGTTGGACAGACTGACAGTTCACTGGTCTACATGTTGGACAGACTGACAGTCCACTGGTCTACATCAAAGTCAAAGTCAACTTTATTGTCAGAACTGAAATATGTACAGGACATACACAGGACCGAAATTGCGTTTCTCTCAGTCCCTCGGTGCAACAGTAACCATCTAAACACTAAACACTAAAACATTTAATAAACATAAGCATAAAATAGTAAAAGTGTAACACTGTCCTGAGTTTTTTCATAATAGTATAAAAGTATGAAAATTTACACCAACACTGAAACACCAAACACCCCTAAAACACCAAACACCCAATGAACATAAGCATAAAATGAAATAATAAAAGTGTAATACTGTCCTGAGTTTTTGCATAGTAGTATAAAAAGTATAAAAAGTATATCTATAAAATAAACTGAAGGTTCTAGCATTGACATTTGCAAAGAGTGGCACAGCAGCATATAAGTTAATGTACACAGTATATGTATGAGGTATTTGATGTTGGTATATAGGCAAAGTGGCATATGCAGTGAGGCACATAAGGCACATTTGGCATCCTTAGATAAGGCTAGTCAGAGAATGCTGTATATGTATCTGCAGTAGTGTAGATAAAAGTAGTGTAAATGTAAACAGTAGTAATAAATGTAAAGCAGTAGTAATAAATGTAAACCGTATTAATAAATGTAAACAGTGAATGTAAACAGTAGTATGACTATAGGCAGTAATGTAATACAAACATTAGTGCAAATATGAGAAGTAGTGCAAACTGAATGAGCACATGACCGAGAGTTTAGTGAATAACCCGTTTGATGACACAGAGTCCAGTGTTAAAAACTTTGTGTTGAGTGGTAATGTGTGAGAAAGTTTTTTGTGTTAAGGCAGTTCAAATGGGAGGGGAGGCAGAGCAGGCAGAGTGTTTAGCATTCTGACTGCCTGATGAACAGAGCTGTCTCTCAGTCTACTGGTACGAGCCTGGAGACTCCTCAGTCTCCTCCCTGATGGCAGCAGTCTAAAGCGGCTGTGTAGTGGGTGTGTGGGATCACCTGCCATGCAGTGGGCTTTCCGAGTGAGGCGTTTGCTGTGTAAGTCCTGCAGTGAGGGCAAGGAGGTGCCGACGATCTTCTCAGCTGCTCTCACGATGCGCTGGAGGCTCTTGCGGCATGATGCAGTACATGCACCAAACCACACCGTGATGCAGCTGGTCAGGACACTTTCTATGGCACCCCTGTAGAAGGTGCACATGATGGGGGTTGAAGCTCCAGCCCTTTTCAGCTTGCGGAGAAAGTAGAGGCGCTGGTGAGCCTTCTTGGCCAGTGCTGCAGTGTTCCTGCTCCAGGACAGGTCCTTCGAGACGTGCACTCCCAGGAACTTGGTGCTGTCCACTCTCTCCACTGCGGTGCTGTTGATGGTCAGAGGGGCATGTTGTGCATCCCTCTTCCTGAAGTCCACGACAATCTCCTTTGTCTTCTCCACGTTGAGAGTGAGATTGTTGTGTCCGCACCACAAGGCCAAGCGGCTCACCTCGTTCCTGTAGTCCGTCTCATCGTTGTTGCTGATGAGACCTACCACTGTTGTGTCGTCCGCAAACTTGATGAAGTGGTTGGAGCTGTACGATGGTGTGCAGTCGTGTGTTAGCAGGGTGAATAGAAGGGGGCTCAGCACACATCCTTGTGGGGCCCCTGTGTTCAATGTGATGGTGCTAGATGTGTTACTCCCGATCCGTACTGTCTGTGGTCTCCCGGTCAGGAAGTCTAGCAGCCAGTTACACATTGAGGTGTTCAGCCCCAGACTGTCCAGTTTATGGATGAGCTGTTGGGGGATGATGGTGTTGAATGCCGAGCTGAAGTCGATGAACAGCATTCTAACATAAGAGTCCTTCGTGTCCAGATGTGTGAGAGCTGTGTGGAGGGCAGAGGAGATGGCATCGTCGGTTGAGCGATTAGGTCGGTATGCAAATTGGAAGGGATCCAGGGAGGCAGGGAGGACAGATGTGATGCTTTTCATGACTAGCCGTTCAAAGCACTTCATCAGGATGGGGGTGAGTGCTACTGGGCGATAGTCATTGAGGCATGCGGGCGTTGCCTTCTTTGGGACAGGGATGATGGTGGTGGCTTTGAAACAGGTGGGGACGATGGCCTGGCTTAGTGAGATGTTAAAGATGTCCGTGAAGACCGCTGCGAGTTCCCCTGCACAGTCCTTCAGCACACGACCAGGTATGTTGTCAGGACCAGAGGCCTTCCGGGCGTTAATCTTGATGAATGATCGCCTTACGCTGTCTGAGGACAGCGCCAGCACCTGGCCATCAGGAGAGGGGGGGGGGGTTATGTTGGACAGACTGACAGTTCACTGGTCTACATGTTGGACAGACTGACAGTCCACTGGTCTACATGTTGGACAGACTGACAGGCCACTGGTCTACATGTTGGACAGACTGACAGTTCACTGGTCTACATGTTGGACAGACTGACACTCCACTGGTCAGAGTGTTGGACAGACTGGTCTACAAAGTGCAGCATGGGCATGACAGTGAACACAACACATGGAAAAGTACTTGTTGTACATGAACGCACCATAAATATGGAGTCCAGCTGTGTTGGATGCTGCTGGGCAGACTGAGCACTGGGAACCTCTGAGCTCTGCTGGTCCACTCTGTGGAGGAATCATGAAGAATTAGCTCCACTTCTGTCTGTCCACACAGAGACAAACACCAGCTAAAGGTCCATGTGGAGTCAGGATCCAGAAACTATTTGTCCTCCTCCATCCAGCAACACCTGCCACCTGAGTGGAAGTTCCTACCTACACTGTGTTTGAAGCAAAGGTCAAAGGTGACACCTGCTGGACCACCTGGTGACCTACAGACACTCAGAAACTCCTCCTACAACATCCATTCTTTCACTTTGACTGCTGAGTTTGGAGAAAACATCCAACACACACCGCTTCACATGTGAACATAGAAAAGTGTGAAAAAGAGCTGAGCTCACATGAAACACATGTTGGAATGAAAACATTTCAGACTGACTCAGTTCCATTTGACACAGTTACAACATTTAGAGACAGCTCACCTCTCTGCTGATGGAGGCTGGCCTGATTTAAAATCAATAAGACGATACTTTGACCAGTCGCTCTTCAAGGACACACAGCTGGGTTCAGGTCCAGCTTTGAGTCTCTGATGGATCCTGTTAAAAAAGTGACATTTAATGATTGAGTCATGGTGATTGGTGTCAGATCCTGAGTCTGGATCCTGGAACATTCTGGATGAAAGTGACAGGATTATTTGTTCTCAGTTATTGATCCTGAAATGATCCTTTCCAGCTGCAGGACACCACATCTGTAATTCTACAGCCCATCTTCTCCAGTCTTCCTGCTTTTCCTGCAGCAATGTTGTTCTTCTCGAACTGGATTAAAGTGGATGAGTGTGTAGTTCAGTAATCCAGATTATTGGCAGCAGCAGAGCAGAGAGCTGCAGCCTCCTCTGTGTTTGTTAGAGACTGAGAGAGGAGAAGGTGGACTCACAATCACAGCCTGAACTCTCTGTTTCTGGAAGTTCTCTGAAGCTACACAACAAGATGAACACAGCAGCCTTTCTTTGTGTCAGCTGCTGGAAAAACATGAACCTCCACTCAGAGACCAGAACCAAGGAGGGTTCAGACCAGATCTGTTAGCTCGGACTCTGTCCCAGAATGAAGGAGACGTGGAAATCAGCTGGAAACCATTCAGACTTTAAACCAGTGACAGGAGACTGGACTGATACCAAAAACTAGTAAAACTAGTAAAAAGTCCAGATTGTTGCTGATGTTCTGGAAACTAACAGTGAAACTGGTTGTGATGGGAGTTCTGGTTCTGTCTCTGTCAGTCAGAGTTTTAGAGGAGGGTCTTGGTTTTTCCACTGGAGATTTGATCCTGGATGTTTGTAACTGTCAGTCTGAGACAGCTGAGAGTTTCTGTTACCATGGAGACGGTAATGAGCTCCAGCTTCAGCTGATGTTCATCATTTCATCTAAAATCCATCTGATGGATCATGTGAACATGAGAAGAATAAAAAGCAGAGCTGAAGGCTCAGTTTGGTTCTGGTTCCTGCTGGATTCTGTCATCAGCAGCTTTGTTCACGACACAATCAGCATCCTTTAAAACTCACATGATTTGACTTTTATTCTCTTTGTTCAACAAGAGTTTGAAACAAGTTACAGACAGAAAGCAGCAACTTAGTCTCAGAGAAATGAAATAAAAATCAACTCAAAGTCGTTCAACAGAAAACAATTATCTTTAATATCATCCAGCCTCGACTGGACTCTGAGAGAAACTTACTGGTTGTTGGAGGAAACTCTTTGTTTGAAAGTAAGAGGATGAGCCTTTGACATGTCACTCTTTAAGGACACACAGCTGGGTCCAGGTCCAGGTCCAGGTGTGTTCCTGTGAATAAAGTCAGTGTGTTGCTGTGAGTGCTGAGCTCTGACATGGAGAAGAGTCGTGGACAGTTAGAGATGTCACCTCTGATCTTTGCTCTGGCTCTCATGTTCCCCACACAGAGTGGTTTTAGAGGGAGGGACTCCCTCCTCTCTGTCCTCACACTGATCCATGCTGCTGGATTCACATCAGCTCACACACACTTTCTACCTTCACCTGCAGAGGAAACACAAATCATTCATGTGAACATCAACTCTGATCTTCTCCTGATCAAACTGTTTCCTGCTGCAGCTGCAGAAAGGAGGAAGTCTAAAGACTAAAGTGAAGCAGAATGAACTCTGATTTATTTCACAACCATCAAACTGTTCAAGTGGATTATCTGCTCCATCTAAACTTCACACAACTGAAATCAAACACATTTGAACTAATATTAGTGTCATTTTATTGTTCCTTAAATACTCCTGCATATCAGCATTTTTTTTTAACCTCTGGGACTGGGAGTCTCCGAGAATAGAAGGATTGACAGGAAATTCCAGGAGTGGTCAACGTGTGTGTCTGTCTGCCATATATATATATATATATATATATATGTATATATATATATATATGTATATATATATATATATATATATATATATATATACTATATATATATATATACAGGGAACCCCCGACCTGCGAACCACGGGACCTACGAACGAGTTAAAGTAGAATAATGTCATCGACGTACGGCAGAAAATATGTGACCTACGAACGAACCAAGTTAAAAATATATAATCGACCTACGGCACACGACCTACGAACGAGCCCCATTACAGGTATATAATCGAGCTACGGCGAAACTGCGTCACAAAACGGCAATCGGCGAGGTGGGGGAGGGGATTGCCTTTGGCTGTTGCTGGTTGGGCATGGGCGTGACACTGCGCATGGCAGTGGAAAAGTACCGCCAGCGAGAGGTGGGGGCTGGGCTTCTGGCGGATGTACACACAGCCGCAGTGCAGCTGGCGGCGGAGGGATACGTACAGGTAAAGCGGTAACTATTTAAAGGGCTGCGGCCATTTTGTGCCTCGTGGTTTTCTACGGTGATTGATGGTAGAAGACAGTTACGAACAGCGAACACGAACGAAGAACACGAACGAAGAACACGAGAAAAAAAAACGTACGAAGAACCTACGAGCAGGTACAGTACATTTACAGTAAATTTATATCAGTTTTAGACTAAAGCCAACGTTAGCACACGTTAGAATTAATTTTAATTTGTGCTCCTTAGGAGTTAGCACGTTAGCTAATTGTCGACGACACGACGATACGAGTTGTCCACGGGTCATCGAACGGGCAGGTACGGTCCAGTACTAAATGAAAAAATATTTTTAGACGAAAGCAAACGTCAGCATTCATTTTTGAACGTTAGCATTAATTTTAATTTTTGCTCCTTAGGAATTAGCACCTTAGCTTGAACAAGAATGGCTCCGAAGAGACCTGCAAAGTCCGCGGACGCGGCACAGGGGAAAAAACCTCGTCGTACCATAACGCTGGAGACGAAGGCAAAAATAATAAAAATGGCAGATCAGGGCATGACTCCCTCTAAAATTGGAGAGGCGCTAGGGTTGCCGAGGTCAACTGTGGGGACAATAATGGCGGACAAAGAACGCATTTTGCAGCAGGTGCGTGCTTCAGCCCCCATGAAGTCCACCATCATTACCAAGCAAAGGACGGGGAGAATAGTCGAGATGGAAAGGTTGCTTGTCCTCTGGCTGGAGGACAACACACAGCGCAGAATACCAGTTGGGATGTCTGTGATCTGTGAAAAGGCAAAGATGATTTATGACAGGCTGCAGGAACTAGGGTTGACTGGGGTAGGTGCAGGGGAGCAGGGGGGTGCGGGGGGGCAGGGGGCTGCACAGAGTGATCCGGGTCAAGGGTCGTCCTCCCAGAGCGATCTGGGTGAAGGGACGTCCTCTCAGAGCGATCCGGGTGAAGGGACGTCCTCTCAGAGCGATCCGGGTGAAGGGACGTCCTCCCAAAGCGCTGGAGGAGGGACTTCGAGCAGCACATCAGGGGAGTTTAATGCCTCCAAAGGATGGTTTGATCGGTTTAGGAAGAGAAACAACTTCCACAACATCAGAGTGCAGGGTGAGCACTTTAATTTCTCATTTTTCTTTTTTAATACTGTAAATGCATACAGTACAGGTAGTCCTCGACTAACGAATATATATATATTTTTTTTCATTTTATTACAGTGTGTTACAACAGCTTAACCATGTCATTTTGTGTGCATTTAAACAGGAGAGGCAGCAAGCGCTGACCACGAGGCAGCTCAGGCATTCCCAGCAGAACTGGCTGAGATCATCAGGGATGGCGGGTACACTGCGCAGCAAGTGTTCAATGTGGATGAGACAGGGCTGTTCTGGAAGCGTTTGCCAGACAGGACGTACATCAGCAAGGAAGAACGAACCGCACCCGGCCACAAGGTCGGCAAGGAGCGTTTGACCTTGCTGGTGGGGGGCAATGCTGCGGGTGACTGCAAACTCAAGCCGTTGTTGGTGTACCAATTTGATAAACCCAGGGCCTTCAAAAATGTTAATAAATCATCGCTTCCTGTTTTTTGGGCGTCTAATAAAAAGGCTTGGGTGACGCTGGAAGTTTTTACAAATTGGTTCACCAAGAACTTTGTTCCGCAAGTGAAGCGTTTTTGCAATGACCACAGCATTCCCTTTAAAATCCTCCTGATCTTGGACAACGCTCCAGGACACCCCCCTGGTCTCACCACTAGGAACAAAGATGTTAAGGTGGTGTACCTGCCTCCCAACACCACCTCATTGATCCAGCCAATGGACCAGGGGGTTATTAGTACGTTTAAGGCGTACTACCTACAAAGAGTCATCCGTGCTGCTTTGGAGGCTACGGAGAACTCTCAGACACTTACGCTGAAAGACTTCTGGCGTAAGTACAACGTCTATGATGCTGTGCTCAACATTGGCATCGCCTGGCATCGTGTAACTCCACAGAACATGTGCGGAGTATGGAAGAAGCTCTGTCCAGAGCTTGTTCAGGAGGTACACGATGCCCAGGAGGTGGACCGTGTAATAGAGGATGTTGTGAGGATGGGCAGGTCACTGGAGCTCGACATGGACCAGGACGATGTCCAACACCTCCTGAGTTCATCTGGAGAGGATCTGTCCCCAGACGACCTGATTAGTCTGGACAGGCACGTCCCGGATGAGGAAGTCCAGGTGGAGGAGGAGCAGGAGGAGGCCAACCCTCCGACCTTCACGAAGCAGGAGTTGGTGCTGGCGTTCAAGGACCTCCACAACTTCCTGGCGAGGATTGAGAAGCAGGACGTGGACTGTGAGAGGTTCGCCAAGGTCCGTCGGGGTGTCCTCAATGAAGTTGCGTGTTACCAGCAGATCCTGGAGGACAAAAAACTTGAAAAGGTGCAGAGCAGCATGCTCAATTATTTTCAAAAAGTCACAGCACCGCCTCCAGGATCTGCTGGTGCACCAGCTGAAAGGCCGTCCAGTCCTCCTGCAGCAAGCCAGGAGGAGGCCTTGGACATCCCAGCGGACGAGAGGCCATCCAGTCCTACTGCAGCAAGCCAAGAGGAAGACATGGACAGCCCACCATCTCCCCAGTGAAACACGCCGCCCCCCCCCGCTCCCTCCCTCCAGGTACAGCACGTACTGTAATGAAATGTTATATTTTTTTTGGAGTTGTCATGTTACACAAATTAATGTCATCTGTCTCTGCTTATGTTCACAGCCTTCCTCCTCCTCCCCCTCCTCTTCACCAACTCCACCATCCCATCACTGACCTGCCCACCCTCACATCCCAGCACAGCAACGTCAGAAAGGTACAGCAAAGACATGTTAATTTATTTTCTCTTTTTTTTTTTAACTTACATCTACACCTACTGTAATCATCACCTCTCTCTCGACAGCCTCCAAAGCGGCACGTCCCCCTGGTCCATCCACACACCTGCTACGCACCACACCACACACGTAAGGAGAAGTTGTTGTTGTCTGTGTTGTTGTTATCAGCAGGTGTTCACGTCTGTGTGTGTTTGTGTTTCAACAGATCCACTTGCTGTTTCGCCTCATGGAACAGCGTCGGGTACCACGTACCCGTGCTCCTGCTGCTCTGCCTCCAGCCTCCTGCACCTCCTCCAGCCTCCTCCCTGTGCTCCAGCTCCACACATGCACCACACACGTAAGGAGAAGTTGTTGTTGTCTGTGTTGTTGTTATCAGCAGGTGTTCACGTCTGTGTGTGTTTGTGTTTCAACAGATCCACTTGCTGTTTCGCCTCATGGAACAGCGTCGGGTACCACGTACCCGTGCTCCTGCTGCTCTGCCTCCAGCCTCCTGCACCTCCTCCAGCCTCCTCCCTGTGCTCCAGCTCCACACATGCACCACACACGTAAGGAGAAGTTGTTGTTGTCTGTGTTGTTGTTATGTGCAGGTGTTGACTTCTGTGTGTGTTTGTGTTTCAACAGCTCGTCTGCGTGCTGATCCACCTCATGGATGAGCCTAGGGTGCTACGTACACCTGCTGCCTGTCCTCCAGCCTCCTGCCTGTCCTCCAGCCTCCTGCCTGTCCTCCAGCCTCCTGCCTGTCCTCCAGCCTGTCCTCCACACATGCACCACACACGTAAGGAGAAGTTGTTGTTGTCTGTGTTGTTGTTATGTGCAGGTGTTGACTTCTGTGTGTGTTTGTGTTTCAACAGCTCGTCTGCGTGCTGATCCACCTCATGGATGAGCCTAGGGTGCTACGTACACCTGCTGCCTGTCCTCCAGCCTCCTGCCTGTCCTCCAGCCTCCTGCCTGTCCTCCAGCCTGTCCTCCACACATGCACCACACACGTAAGGAGAAGTTGTTGTTGTCTGTGTTGTTGTTATGTGCAGGTGTTGACTTCTGTGTGTGTTTGTGTTTCAACAGCTCGTCTGCGTGCTGATCCACCTCATGGATGAGCCTAGGGTGCTACGTACACCTGCTGCCTGTCCTCCAGCCTCCTGCCTGTCCTCCAGCCTCCTGCCTGTCCTCCAGCCTGTCCTCCACACATGCACCACACACGTAAGGAGAAGTTGTTGTTGTCTGTGTGTTTTTCATGTTTTCTTAACAAGTGATTTTCCAGCTGTAACTGCACATTTTCATGTTTGTGTTCATTCTTACACAGATCACATGTTGCACGTTCTACATGAATGGATGTCCTGCAACACTGTGTTCCTGGACGTCTGTTCCTCCTGCCTCTGGTGTCCTGCATGTTGCCTCCATCCATCACCTTTGTGTCCTTCTACTCTTAAATGACTGCTGTCAAAACAGAAAAACTTCATGTGATGCACAGACCTGCTCACATCAGGACAATTGCACATCAGGACAACACACCTGAACTGACACATGCCTGAACTTACAGCTGGCCTAAAATGCTCCCAACATTCATTGTTGAGCAATGGCTCAGCAGTTCCATCAGATGCAGGTTTGATCATGAGAACAACATCTGTCTACCTACACTTCGGTCAAAGTAAGACAATTTTGATTCATTTTTCTGCTGCTTCTCGCTTTTTCTGAGTTCATGGACTTCTTTCTCATGCACATGGACACTCATCAACGCAACGTGCTCATGTGTGATTGCTGACATCATTTTGCTGATGTGACTCTCTGATTTGCTGCTGTTTTGCTGTGAAAAGCTGCACTTTGACAAGTGTTCATGTGTGATTGTTGACATCATTTTGCTGATGGGAATCCCTGGTTTGCTGCAGGTTTGATGTGAAAAGCTGCACTTTCAGAAGTGCTCATGTGTGATTGTTGACATCATTTTGCTGATGGGAATCCCTGGTTTGCTGCAGGTTTGATGTGAAAAGCTGCACTTTCAGAAGTGCTCATGTGTGATTGTTGACATCATTTTGCTGATGGGAATCCCTGGTTTGCTGCAGGTTTGATGTGAAAAGCTGCACTTTCAGAAGTGCTCATGTGTGATTGTTGACATCATTTTGCTGATGGGAATCCCTGGTTTGCTGCAGGTTTGATGTGAAAAGCTGCACTTTCAGAAGTGCTCATGTGTGATTGTTGACATCATTTTGCTGATGGGAATCCCTGGTTTGCTGCAGGAAAGATGTGATAAGCTGCACTTTCAGAAGTGCTCATGTGTGATTGTTGACATCATTTTGCTGATGAGATTTCCTGCTGATTTGCTGCAGTTCTGATGTGAAGTTACTGATGTACAGGTGTTTATGGATGCATGTGTGGTGTAATTGTTTAGATAAGTGCTTGTAAATAAAGTTCTGTGCATGTATATAGCCCAGTATGTCAGTGTCATGCTGTTAAATGTGGGCGCGGCGGTCCGTTAGCGGTATTTCCGCGACCTACGAACAGAATAGCGACCTACGAACGAGACGCTACTTTCACCCCCCACCTGCGAACCGATCGACCTGCGAACGGTTCTTAGGTCCCAAACTCGTTCGTAGGTCGGGGGTTCCCTGTATATATATATATATATATATATATATATATATATATATATATATATATATTTCACTGGATGTCCTGGATGACTGAGATCTTCAGCAGCAACAACATGAAAACAAGATTTTAGTGAAACGACTTTTAGTGGAAGAGGAGTTCCAGATTATGAATGAAACAGAAAAATACATTGACCTCATCAAAAGAAGAACATTGACTTGATTTGATTTGTTGTCTTTATTGTTTTTGTCTTCTTCTGCTTCGAAAGTGTATTTTAGTTTATTCTGAGGAACAAACGTTTAATATGAGTCTTTTTTCTTAAATAAAAAACAGTCTCTAAAAAGGTCATGTGGTTGTAGAGCCTTA
Source organism: Garcialebias charrua (assembly GCA_038048925.1). NCBI lineage: Eukaryota > Metazoa > Chordata > Actinopteri > Cyprinodontiformes > Rivulidae > Garcialebias > Garcialebias charrua. Next base: position 7,318 of record JBBPBX010042025.1, on the reverse strand, counting down.
AAGTTCAAATTTATTTGGCTCCCAGTTTAACCACCACCTGTGATATTTTCAAACATCTTCTGGACTAACACGATGATGGATGGCTCCGTCTAAAAAAAAGGTTGAAGCTCTGAAAAAGTGTAGCTGGCAGTGGTTCAAACTGGTTCCTGAAACTTTGGAAGGACAGTGGTAAAGGTGATTGAACTGTCTGTAAATTATGAAACTCCATATTCTATTAAAAGGCTCCATTTCCCTCTATTGATGTCAACATACTTTTTATTTTAAAACACTAAAATTAGTAAACGTTTAGCAGCATAACAATCAATTATTAGGTTGATGTCTTCTTTTTACGTGTGAATAGCTATTTTCTGGCTGAATATCAATGAACAGATTGTTCCAATGTCTGGAGGCTGCCACAGGAAAAGCCCGATCCACTCTGGAATGTAAGATTTGGCTTTGGCTATTTGATGTAACTGATAAAAACTGGTTTTGACAACTGAGGATATTTAAAAGACAAGAGCCAGTAGTGATCAACATCCTGCCTCCGAGACCAACACATTTTTTATTTAGGACAAATTAAGGAGGGGAAAAAAAACCTAACTGCATTAACAAGCATTTAAAATATTGTCGGCGCAACAATGAGTTAACGTGCCGCCCAGCACTAGTTATATCGCAAAATTTATCGTTATCATGATAATGCTCTGAAATACAACAATATAATTTTTGAGCCATATCGCCCACCCCTACATTTTTTGATTATTTCACCATGAAAGAATAGGTATGTGTGTATCTTATCTCAGCCTTTAAAACCCAAACCTCACACTTTGTTCTGTGAATTGATAAAGCTCCTCAGATGAAGAACGAAACGTCTTCTATTACAATTAAAGTCCAGTTGTTTTTGTATTGAACCTTTTTGATTTCACCATGAAATTTAATAAAAAATCACAAACAAGACAAGTTAAAGATGAAAAACGTTCTTAATACTGTACGACACATTTGAAGAATATTTTTTCATCAAGTTTCTGTTAAAGCTAAAAGGTATAAAAATTAAAATGTCCTTAAATGATTCAAAAGGTGTCCATCTGCATCAAGCTCTGAAGTCCAAAAGGACAAAATGATTTTATAGTTAAATTTCAGTTTTTGGTGTCACATGATCCGTGTGCGGGCCGGACTTTGAGCAGTCCTGCTCTAACTCCACAGAGAGTCTCACAGATAGAACAGATTGACATTTATAAGTAATGTTTCAGAAGTGAAGAACTAAACTTGTTCTCAGTGGAACAAGTTCATCCATCACATCATCAGATGTTCACTCTTCTTTAGTTTGGACTCACCTGCTTCCTGTTCTGTTGGGAGATGGTACGAAGATGTTTTCCTGCAGGGATCAATAAAGTTTGTGTCAGAGAGATAAAATGCAGCAACATCTGTTTCCAGTTTCCTCCTCTCACATCTAGAGTGTCTTCTGACGGAGCTGACCAGGAAACAAATAATATTAACTCACAGAGTTATTCACAGAGAATAACTCACAGTGACGGCTGCTCATCTTCGTTACATGAAGAACCTGAGTTTCCAGTTCTCAGGAATGTTTTTCTGCGTCTGTTTCCTCATTCAGAGAAGAAAACACACATGAATAAAGAGACACCAACACAATCTACTCTATAGACACAGTCCTGTAGCCTGGCCCTCGCCATTCCTACGCAGCTCCGCTCAATTCTCATTTCCCTTCCTAGTCCAAAGCGAAGTGAAGGACATGGGTCTGGTTTCAACCAGGCTAACAGTCCTGTGACTGTTGGCAAAAAGCTTCAAACTCTTGGTTTCCTTCAATCAGATGTTTTAGAAAGTACTTCCTGCACATTCACACACATTTTGAGGCTTTACAAAAACTAGCTGTGGTTAAAATCTCACATGTCCCTGTTTGCAGAACTTTTAGTTGATAAAGTTGAGTGATGTGGACGAGGAGAAATTCTCTGTGAGCTTCAACACAGTTCACACTTGAAACAACAGCATCATTTCCCACCACAATAAAAGCAGTGGAGTGTTTTTAATGTTGGACTTTTATTTTGGAGCTTTAGTGGAGGTGGTTCTTGTTGGAGCTGAAGACAGGTGGAGCAGGGATATAGAGACTGTTAGGAACAGGCCACACTCTCAGTTCTTCACTGAGTCCCTCCCACCTGAAGAACGAGGCTCTGCAACTTTGTTGGAACACCTGAGCTGCAGGTGAACATCTGGACTGATGTGTCAGACGTCACATGATGGAGGAGAGAAACTTGTTGACGTGGATCTGTTCCTGTCAGCGTCCAGCTGAACGCTGGGGTCACATTTCTGTCCTACAGCCAGTCTCAGCACTCGTTAAGCCCCGCCCCTTGTCTCAAGTAGGCTCCTGACTCCGCCTCCTGTTTCCAGATGTTGAATGAGTGTCCAGAATGTTTGCAGGTGAGAAGATGAGGATGTTGCTGCTGCTTTGTGCTGCAGAAGAACTCCTGTGTTGGTTTGTTGTTCAGTGTGGACTCAGTGATAGTTTCTTGTCAGGATGTTGGAGACCAAAGTGGATCACTGCTCCTGAAACTCTGAGCTCAAAGGATTTATAGCATCTCATGCAGACACTGTTCTAGAAACTTCACATCACTCTCACTGTAACTCTACATGCTGACACACACAGCATTCTGGGGCTTTTTGCATCTGCAGGACAAAAATACAGAAAACTTTACAGTTTACATTGTAGTGAAAGTTGCTCCGGTTACTTTGGAGACGTGTCCTGTGTTCACTTGTATCAGGTTAAATGGGTTTGAGTTTCCTGCTCTGGTTTGAAACTGGAAATACTCAAAGTCATGAATGAAGCTGGTGTTTAAATGGAGCCTGTGCAGGAACAACAACTTCTTAGAGTTTGTCTTTTTGTGTCCACAGAGAGAAAAGATACTCAGAGACTCTGAGAGGAGAAGAACGTTGAGTCAGCACTTTCTCTGATCCACATGTGTCCTTTGATTTTCTTCTTCTGTCCACACTAAATGGAGTCTGAACACACTGAACACGTTCACTTTCATTTCTCCTCATAGTTTTACATCAAACCAGGTGAGTTCACCTGCAAGTGTATGACTTTCTGTCTGAAGAGGTTCAGGTTGGGAGGACCAACCACCAGGCTGAGGACCAGAACCGGGCTTTGGATCATTTGCTGCATCAAAATAGACAAAGTTTGATTTTGATTTATTTTCCTGGTTCTGTTAGTCTGCATGGTATTTTATTTTGAAAATCAGTCCCAGCCTTGTCTCAGTGTCTGTTCTTTTCTTGCAGCTCTCAAACTGGTTTCAAACTGGAGAACTGGTTTCAAAAAGGAGAAAGGCCTAAAGATGAGGCAGCAGAAGCTCCACAGCTGACACCAACAAGAAAAAAACAGAGTCCTCCCATGATGCTTCATGGCATCAGGTGAGGTGCACGTGCTGAGCGCGCTCTGTGTCACATGTAGCAGCTGCTGTCCAGTGAAGCCCTGAAACCTTCAAAACTGCTTCAGCACACGGAGCCCCTTCATTCTAACACAAGCCTTTGGAGTTTTTAGAGAAAAACAACATGTGAACATGAAGGTCAGAGACAATTCTTGAAGGTCACCACTTCATTCAATGTGTCTGCACTGAGAGCAGTGTATTTAGAGGCTAACTGCATCGAGAACTTCTTGGATTATATTAAAGAACAGATCAGATTAAATCACAACATGATAATACAAATGAAGGGCCGCTCCAGTTGGCCACGCCTCTACATGTGACCACATTTCAGACGCTCTGATTGGCTCCAGTTGGCCACGCCTCTACATGTGACCACATTTCAGACGCTCTGATTGGCTCCAGCTACTTCCTGTTGTCCAGATTGATACTAGATCCAGAACCTTACAGGCCATTTGGAGCAAAGACTAGTGATGGTCAGATGGAGCTTTTCTGAAGAGCTCAAATTTGTTTCCAACAAAGTGAATGACTGGAAGTTTTGTAGTTTATTCTTTAGTGTCCAAAAGGCTAAAGAGCAGCTAAAATGTAGCAGCTGAAATGAGCTGCTTCATGGTGGCTGCTCATTTGATGGAGCTGCAGCTGTTGTTTAATAACATGTGAGCTTTCTGTGTGAAATCAGCCTCTCATTGTGCTCCTTTCAACATGATTTTATTTGTGTGGCTCAAACAATTGATGCTTCTCTATTGAAGAAGTCATTTGATGAATGGACTTGTTGAAACGTGGCTTATTGCATCATGTCCATTTTCTTCTGACTTCTTGAAATGTGTCAGCTTAAAAAGTTTGGATCAGGTTGTTCATCTCTGTTCCCTGATTGCATCACCTGTTGATCCATCCTCCTGGTCCTGTTGATCTGTCTCATCAGTTCCTGGCATGTCCCTGTCCTCTGAGGCTACATTTTCATCTTTTCCTCATCTCACTCACCTCATTTCTGTTTCTCCTCAATCTCTGAAATTACAATGGCACTGTTAGCATGAAGATTATTGTTCAATAAAAATATGACGTGTATTATTTAACACAGTTCGTACTAAAGTTTACTTCATTCATTCAACCTGTATTTAGGCAGGTTAATCCCATTGAGCCTCGAGGACTCATTTACAAGAGAGAGCTGGTTTTAGCAAAGAATGATGACAACGGTGACAACAATAGACAGTTATAATAAAAGAGGCATACGGATTTATTTTTATTTTTTATTAAATTAAAATAAGATGGCAAAAACAGCTAGATTATAAGGTGAATGTAGAAAACTAAATAACTTTAGAACAATATGTGTGATCACTGGTCAGTGGAAGTTCTGCTGGACTTCTCATTTGGTTCTGGGCGATGAACACAAATGGTTGGAACCTCCTTCAGTCTCACACGGCCTGACTGTGTCTTTGTGAAGTGTCTTCTCTCAAAATGTGCCTGTAGAGTGATATTAGTTTATTTCCTTGCACATTTCTTTGACAGTTAAACATTTTGAGCTCTGATTGAAAATGTTTGTGCAGATTAAACTTACAGAACTCAGTTTGTGTTGTTGTGATGTGATGATGCTCCTTCTGACGTGAGATGATGTAATTAATAAACAGTATAAATAGTAGTAAAAGTACTTTATTAAAGCTTGTTTTACATTTTACATATTTTATAATAAATTGTTTGGTAATTTATTTTTGCACAATTTTGTCATCTGTTATGATTTTATAGTCAGTGAAATAATCAGTAATCAGTTAAGTATTCAGTTTGTTACTGCTCAATAATTACCGAAAGACACCGGACAAAGTAAGAAAAGTTGATTTTTGTGTCAAGTTGCGCCAGTAGCTGCTCAAACTGACTGACAGCGATGAGCTGTTTGGAACTATTGAGAGCTGCAGGAACCACGTGACCGCGTATCGGCGAGTTCAAAGAGCGTCGCAACTCTCTCTCTATGGTTCTGGTTTGTAGGTGAGAAGAGGAGGATGTTGCTGCTGCTTTGTGCTGCAGAAGAACTCCTGTGTTGGTTTGTTGTTCAGTGTGGACTCAGTGATAGTTTCTTGTCAGGATGTTGGAGACCAAAGTGGATCACTGCCCTCCTGAAACTCTGAGCTCAAAGGATTTATAGCATCTCATGCAGACACTGTTCTAGAAACTTCACATCACTCTCACTGTAACTCTACATGCTGACACACACAGCATTCTGGGCCTTGTTGTGTCTAAAGGAGGAAGTAAAGTCAATGCAAGTGAAGGAGAAGTGTGCAGGAGACATTTATGATGAAACATTGTTGTTTCTTTTGTTCCTCATGAATTATTTCTGTTTCTGTGAATGTTTTCTTCATTGATTATAAATTGATGATCAGTTGTGTCCTTGAAAATAAATGGTCTTTGTTCAATAGTGTGAGGATTGTTGCCTCCTCCTTCAACTGGTTTGAGTCCAGTACACCTTCTTCAACTGGTTTGAGTCCAGTACACCTTCTTAAACTGGTCTGAGTCCAGTACACCTTCAATCAATCAATCAAGCAAGCAAGCAATTTATTCATTTCAAATTTTAAAAACACAAGAATACTGTTTACAAAAAACACAATATAAAATCAAAAATACATGAAATGAAAGGAGGCAGAAGAAGAAAAAAATCTTGTTATATCTGCCCCTTCTTCAACAAAATTAATTCATACAATCAATTCAAACAGCAATCACAAAAAATAAGATTATAAATGATTTCTCACATAATACCATATATAGTAGTTTGTATATGATCTAATTTATGAATATTTGTTCAAAATTTTTATTTTAATCATTTTCTTAAATATAGATATTGATTTTGCAATTTTAATATCAGGTTCCAAACCATTCCACAGTCTTATTCCTTGTACTAAAGTAGACCTACTCTTTAAACTGGTTCTGTGTTGTGGCATAACAAAAAGATCTGTTCCCTTGAGATTATAAGTACTAGTCCTTTTTACAAAAAGCATTTGGATATTTAAGGGTAAGTTGAAATTCTGAGCTTTGTATAATACTAAAAGAATATTATAGTCAACCAAATCATAAAACTTCAATTCGTAAAACAAACCTTCTTCAACTAGTCTGAGTCCAGTACACCTTCTTCAACTGGTCTGAGTCCAGTACACCTTCTTCAACTGGTCTGAGTCCAGTACACCTTCTTCAACTGGTCTGAGTCCAGTACACCTTCTTCAACTGGTCTGAGTCCAGTACACCTTCTTCAACTGGTCTGAGTCCAGTACACCTTCTTCAACTGGTCTGAGTCCAGTACACCTTCTTCAACTGGTCTGAGTCCAGTACACCTTCTTCAACTGGTCTGAGTCCAGTACACCTTCTTCAACTGGTCTGAGTCCAGTACACCTTCTTCAACTGGTCTGAGTCCAGTACACCTTCTTCAACTGGTCTGAGTCCAGTACACCTTCTTCAACTGGTCTGAGTCCAGTACACCTTCTTCAACTGGTCTGAGTCCAGTACACCTTCTTCAACTGGTCTGAGTCCAGTACACCTTCTTCAACTGGTCTGAGTCCAGTACACCTTCTTCAACTGGTCTGAGTCCAGTACACCTTCTTCAACTGGTCTGAGTCCAGTACACCTTCTTCAACTGGTCTGAGTCCAGTACACCTTCTTCAACTGGTCTGAGTCCAGTACACCTTCTTCAACTGGTCTGAGTCCAGTACACCTTCTTCAACTGGTCTGAGTCCAGTACACCTTCTTCAACTGGTCTGAGTCCAGTACACCTTCTTCAACTGGTCTGAGTCCAGTACACCTTCTTCAACTGGTCTGAGTCCAGTACACCTTCTTCAACTGGTCTGAGTCCAGTACACCTTCTTCAACTGGTCTGAGTCCAGTACACCTTCTTCAACTGGTCTGAGTCCAGTACACCTTCTTCAACTGGTCTGAGT